>CP125976.1:216014643-216037143 GCA_030063025.1 Avena longiglumis
GGTCTACGATCAATCAGGCTGATCATCCTTATGTAAACAAATCTGCCTTCACAGCGATATGCCCTATTGCAGGACATGAATCCAATTCCGATATCTTGATTTCGAGCGGCAATGCATCGTGAACCGATATATATATCGTCTGCTAATACACGACCAATTAGTGTTTGGGCAAAAAGTTTTTCTGTCATCCCATTTTGAGGACTAACAGAAATACCTCGGAGAGTACCACAATCTCTTCTACGCACAAGAATATGTTGAACTACTTCAACAAGTCTACGTGTAAGATATCCAGCATCTGCTGTTCGTACAGCAGTATCTACAACCCCTTTGCAGGCTCCATAGCAGGAAATTATATATTCTGTCAAAGAAAGCCCCTCGCGTAAATTGCTTTGAATAGGTAAATCGATCATTTGTCCTTGAGGGTCTGCCATTAATCCTCTCATACCTACTAATTGGTGTACCTGAGATGCGTTTCCTCTGGCTCCTGAAAAAGACATTAGATAGACTGGATTAGAAGGATCCGTTATCCGAAAATTCGAATTCATTTCTTGTTTCAAATATTCACTTGTCGCATACCATATCTCAACGGATTGGCGTAATTTTTCTACCGCGTGTATAGCCCCATAATAATAGTGTTTCTCCAAAAGAAAACTTTGTTGCTCCGCGATCTTGGACTAACCATTCCCCCCTACACCGATTGCCCTAGGCGACCCTCCCTATCAAAGTGGGCGTACGGCCCATCAGTTGTCGGCAGATGAGGCGCAAACGATTGCTCGCCGAGTCTTTGACGCTGCGCGTGGGACTGTTTTCGAATGCAAGTTTGAAAGATTGCCCTGCTCTTTCTTTTTCTGCACAAAAGAGCCCTGCGCCTGCCTTTATCGAGTTAGATACGAAATTATCCATCTTTGAAACAGGTATTAAGGTCGTCGATCTTTTAGCTCCTTATCGACGTGGAGGAAAAATAGGGCTGAGTGGACTAAAGCGGCGGATTGCTAATCCGTTGTATAATTTTTTTGTACCGAGGGTTCGAATCCCTCTCTTTCCGCTCCCTCGGATCATTTGGGACTTTCGAATTGGAAGGAATTCGCGAGGAATCCTCTTTTCGACTCTGACTCCCCCACTCCAGTCGTTGCTTTTCTTTCTGTTACTTCGAAAGTAGCTGCTTCAATACAACAGTAGCGACCATGAATCAAAAAGCCCCTAGTTTAACGAGTTCGCTGCTTTCCCCAGGCCGGAGAAGGGCAACTACTTATTGATTGATCGCCTTTCTTTGATATGTGTTCAATTTAGTACAAAGATGAATGAGAGGATGGAGATAGCGCATTGAATGGTTTGAGGTAAACAATGATCCAATTTGAAAAGATAATGCGGGATGAAAGTTCGATATGTTTCTAAAAAAAAATCAATTTGAAAGGCTGTAACATTACATGCAGGTCCTTACCCCAAAATGCAAATTCTAAAAACATGCATACACAAAAGCACATAAACATGATACCTAATGTTACAACATCCCACCTGATTTGAGTAGTTAGTATCTTTATAAAGAGAGGTGACCAACCATCTGCAAAAGGAGTAACAGAGCAAAGCGGAGAAGAGAAGGGGGGGGGGGGATTCCGTAAATATCCCATTCCAAAAATCGAAACAATCGGGACTTTTCGGAGATTGGATGCGCAGAATCTCGTCTCAATCATCATTTGTCAGGACTTTTCGGGGTAAGTTCTTTGGCTTGGACACGGTGTTCAGCTGACTTGCACAGAAAGACCCCTATTGTTTAGTAATTTGGCGCCCCATCTTTTGATTGACTGTTGTCACCGCCGGTGTTAAGCCGGAGGAAGGAGAGGATGAGGCCAAGTCATCATGCCCCTTATGCCCTGGGCGACACACGTGCTACAATGGGCGGGACAAAGGGTCGCGATCTCGCGAGGGTGAGCTAACTCCAAAAACCCGTCCTCAGTTCGGATGTCCTCCTACCTCGCCCATTTGCGGAGATCATCTACATTTTGCTCCGTGTCGAGCTCCAGCCGGCCCAAACGTTTTCCTTCGGGAGGGCATAAAATCGCTTTCTTTCTGTAGGGAGGACGGATGATTCAAGTAAGGCCCCTTTTAACGGGTCAGTGGAATCTTTATGCCCAAAACCCTGATTCGAGTAATCATTTATTTGGTACCGCTCAAGGAGCGGGAACTGCCATTCTCAAAACAAGGCAGATTAAGGGAGAATGCCATCTTTTTCGTAGATAGTCTGAGTTCGAGCTACTGGAATGGCTTCGGCTTCTTCCTTCGAGTTAGAGTGCCCAATGCTAATATTCTAAAATAAATGCCTTAACCGTGTAGTCCCAGTTCCTTCAGAAATGGTAAGATCTTTGGCGCAAGAAGAAGGGGCGACCCCTATCATCTTGACTTGGTTCTGCTTCCCCTCTTTTTTTAAGAATACCGAGTAGGGTTCTACAAATTCTATTTGTTCAATAGACCTTTGTCAATGGAAATAGAATGATAAGAAAACAAATTAGATAGAAAAAGTAAATAAAATAGGGGCTTATGTTGGATTGGCACGACATAAATCCAAATAGGACTAAGAAAGAGGTAAATTGTGTCTAAATAATTAGAGAACGAGGAATACTGGTGATCTTCTCCTACTTTTTTATTTATTTAGTTCTTTAATGAAATGAAATAAATATTAACGCTTTCTGACACAGAATCCCCTAGAAGGGTTAGGTACATAGGATATGGATAGTCTTTTCCAATGCGATAAAATAAAGCGACATCGTGTCTATTTTTCTTTGCTAAAGGGGTATTTCCATGGGTTTACCTTGGTATCGTGTTCATACTGTCGTATTGAATGATCCGGGTCGATTACTTGCCAGTCTACAAGAAGCTGGCAGAGCTTTAGCCATTGGACCACATCCATCCATCCTCCTACCTAAACAGTGACTCCTTTTCTTGTTCGTTCTTCGAATTACGCTAGTGGAGACTAATTCCTTCCGGCTACTACCCCAGTCTTCCCCGGTGGCTCACTTTTTCTAAGTAATGGGGAAGAGGACTGAAACATGCCACTGAAAGACTCTACTGAGACAAAAAGATGGGCTGTCAAAAAGGTAGAGGAGGTAGGATGGGCAGTTGGTCAGATCTAGTATGGATCGTACATGGACGATAGTTGGAGTCGGCGGCTCTCCGTTTGAACTCATTTCCATAATTCTTCTAGTTTCTTTAATAGGTGCAATTACTATGGCTCGGCAATAAGAAAATTTGGAAATAGTAAAAATTCTAAGAATTGCAAATCTAAAATAAATAACTAAAGAATCAAAATTTTGATTTAGTAAAAGTGATTAACCTAATGAATATTCTTATATCCGGGGGAAGGGCCAATGGCCCAAACAAATCCTACCTGCGACTCCGAGGTCAATCACTGGAAATGCCTACCCCAAAAGCGGATATAAAAAGAGAACAGATTGTTTAAACAGGATGCCCCACTGGTGTGTTATTGCCTCAACGCCATCAACGCAGGCCCGGGCTCCCCTTATTTTTTTTATCTTCCTGTAAACCTTCAGAATAATTTTTTGGTTGTGCGAACCAAAAGGAATGGTGTTTTTGGGTTGTAGGGTTCTAGCACGCTAAAAGCATTGATAGAATCGTACCACGATTGCTTTCCTTAGTCTTGAACGCCCCACTCGTGTCAGCTCGAATTATACAACCTGGCCACGCACCAAAGCAATGGATCCGGATCACCCACCTGTGGGGATTTTTACATTGAGTTGGGAAGTCAAATAGATAGCAATGGCAGCTGGAATGAGTGCCTGCCTGCAATCCGAACCGAGGACGGGTTTTTGGAGTTAGCTCACCCTCGCGAGATCGCGACCCTTTGTCCCGCGTGGAGGTGGAAGGCCTACGGGTCGTCAACTTCTTTTCTCGGAGAAGAAACAATGACGGTATCTGAGGAATAAGCATCGGCTAACTCTGTGCCAGCAGCCCGAATCGCTCATGTTATGATCTTCTACATCCTAGGTCTCCACGTTCCGTCATCTGGCTTATGTTTAGCTCTCCCTGAAAAGGAGGTGATCCAGCCGCACCTTCCAGTACGACTACCTTGTTACGACTTCACTCCATGATCGGTGCTTATAAGACCTTGACCTACTGTCTTTTCGACTAGCGCTACCTTGCCCAGATCTTGGATCAGAAAATGGGTAAATCGTCCACCTGGTGGTAATAGTACGCGCCGCATTGAGCTATTTTCAAAGAGCGGAGTACCCACCCACGGATCAAGCTTCTTGTCATACTTAGTATAGACAGAGTGAGGAAACGGATGCTGCGAGAAATAAACCTAGAACAAAGGAAGGAAGTCAGGTAGCTTAGAGCAAGACAAAGGCAGAATAACAGCCTCAAAGTGGGGGGCCAGACAGAAACTGTCTCACTCAAACTGGCATTTGAAAATGCTACCCGCCCTTCCCCTACTTTGGATATATCAGTTACTTGTGTTTCAACATTAATAGCATTTATGTGATGGATCATCCGGCCAGCCCTAACGGCGACAAGAATAGCTATCGACAATGACAAACCCAATGATACAATATACTCAAATATAATCGTCCAGCAACACCTCCTCGAGTAAAGGCTTCCACAGCGGGTTGACCAAAATGAGGATCCCAAATCGCATGAGCAATAGGTCTTACGTGTAAAGGATCCTGTTACGAGGGGGATTGACAAGATTGGCTGGCCGGCCCGCAGATTAGGTTGACGTTTATCGGCAACGGAACTGCGTAACCAAGGGACGCTTGGAAAGCAGGGAACGCACGGCTCTTACCGATCTCCATAATGGAAGATTACACAATTCAAACAATTAGAAATTCTACTAAAAGTAAAATAGAGGAAGATAAATCTTCGAATTCAAGAACGATTACTGATTACTAAATTCGTAATTTTTTCTTTTCTTTTTGTTATAAAAAAAGAATAATCCTTTACTAACTATAAAGAAAAACGAATAACTACATGCTTATTCGGAATTTTTTATTATTTTAAATCAGACTAGATTTTCGTGATATAATTTCTAACTATACAGCTTATACCCCCAAAAAATATCCTAATCCCTTTTGCCTTTCTTGAATCCTTTAGTTTTAGTCAGTTCATGACTCGACTATAAAGGAGGACGAATCGAGACCGCTTTCTCGTTGAAGGGGAGAAAAAGTAAAACCATGGACAGAGAACAAAACAAACAAAGCGTGAAATGTCGCTGCGGCGAACCCAATAGGGATTGGGCAAGCAAGCTGTTTGTTTATTTGATCTTACCCGGTTGTGAGACGGGACGTGTGCCGCAGGTGTTGAACGATCTACTCTAAACAGGTGTGGGCTTACAGGGCTAGGGCTCATAAACCCTTTCTTTCATTCAGAAAGGGGTCGGTCACTTTTCCGGGCCGGGATCGAGAAGTGGAAGTCATAAAAAAGAGATGTTTCTCTTCGCACCTCATATCAAGAGGAAAGGTAGCTTGTCCTTCAGTCTCACTATTGGAAATTCTAGCTTGATTTTTTTTTCACCGGCTCTTCTTCTTTGTCAACGCTACTAAGGACCTGACGGTTCGCCTACTTGATGGATGAAAGAACATGAGAAAGGGTTATCAAATAAAAGGCCGAGGCCTTTAATAAGGTCCGGTTGTGCCAATGAGTTCTTCTAGTTATGAATCGCCGTAGTCGTCCCATTGCCATCTCTTTTACCCCTTCTGAATGAACCAAGCGACCTAATAAAGGATAACACTGCTTTCGTGAATGTTTGCCTTAGAGCTCCGCTTCTGCCTACGCTGGGATCAGCAGCTTCCAGTGAAGACAAAATGAGTCGGGCAGGAAGAGGAAGATCGGGCGGGGAAAACGGGGTCCTTGCTGATTCACACGGGATTCCACGTGCCCCATGCTACTCGGGTCAGAGCGTAAGCTAGTGATGCTTTCGGCTACTGGACTTTAGCCATCTAGGGTGCGGCACTCAGAAGATTTTCCGATTGGAAGTCCCGGCAATGGCGCAAGCAGGCCAAGAACTGGAAGCAAAGCGGGTTATTGACCACACAGCTATAGTCAAATCAGAGAAGAATCCACGGCACAAGCCTAGTGTGAATAAGAAAGTGGATGTAAAAATAAGAGTGGGATAAAAGTAAAGTAGGGAAATGACTTGCCTAAGGCATTGAGAAAACCAAGGAAAGGAAAACAAGAACTCGAATACTCGTAATAGCGATCCCGATCCACCTACTTTTTTCGATTCTTTTATTCGAAACTAAACAACTGGTTTACTTGGTTTTGTTCCTTCGCTCTACCCGGGTAGAGCTCACTCTAAAGCATACTTCAATTGTTTAGTGGACGACTTAGGTGCCTCAAAACCTAAAGTAGTTTTAGGTTCGGATTGCTCTCCCCAACGATAGACAATAACTCCCCCCCGAACACAGCTTACAACTTTCATCGTACTGTGCTCCCCAAAGAGCAACTCTTCTCAAAATCTCAAAACAAAAGGTGCTGAGTTGGAATCCCATTCTAAGGATTCTTGTGGTTCCGGGGAATCCAGCTACAGGAGAACCAGGAACGGGGAGCTCTCCCCGTAAGCTGACTCTATTGCCTAGCGGTTAGCGACACTTTTCCGGTAGTACGAATCGCTACGCTTCGCTTCTTTCTACGTCGGCGAGCATCCCATGCTAGAGCAGAAGAGGTTCTTTCTAAATCGGAGTATCGGGACTCATTGAACTTCTTGCACATAAGATTCAAATTAGAGTGTTGAATTCAGATACCGTTTTTGGGAAACTTCCCAGATCCAGGGAAGCTTATCATAAAGGGCTTCGACAAGGGGTTTTATTCGTTCTTTGAGCAAAAAGATAAAGATCGGATAGATTCGAACCGCAATTGCAAAGGTAATAACTACTATGCCAGCTCAAATCACGATCTTCACCAACTTGGATTTGGTTCTCTCGCGAAAATCGCGAGTTGCAGAGATGAGAACCATGAAAAGCCATCAGAACATAAACTAAGAAACATTGTCAGACACGCCATGAAGAGTAATCAGTTCCCCTTTGTTCTCAAACTTCATGATTTTGTTTTTCCAGTGAACCCACATGGGGCTGTGTTGTTCCAACCAATCCGCTCCCAATTTCTTTTAGATTAAGTCTTAGGTCTTCTTTGACCTATGAAAGACCTCCTTTGTTGAAATGTTCTGTTCCCAAAATTCCTAAAATAAAAGGCGGGATACTTAACGCTTTAGCTACAGCACTGCACGGGTCGAGTCGCACAACACCTATTTTGACTTACTCCCCCGCCATGAGCGAGCGGGAATGGATAAGAGGCTTGTGGGATTGACGTGATAGGGTAGGGTTGGCTATACTGCTGGAGAAATCGTTAGGCATTGCGTGGGCATGAATGATAGAAGTGACACAACGTGCACAAAAAGGCTAACCTGGTTCGTTAGCTTCATCTTCAATGGACTGCAGCACGTCATCATCGTGTTGAACCTCGTCATAGGACACGGCATTCTTCGGTAGAGCATTTAGGCCCGGATAGAATGGGTCCTCAAGCTTAGAATCATTTGGCCTAACCTTTAATAATCGTCAGCATCTTTGAATCCGGGTCGTACTAAAGGTAGGTAGACCGAACACATGGCACCTGTCCCAATGACTGGTACACTGACGGTGGCTTATTGGTTCCTTCCTCCCTTCCATCCTCAAGTCTTACTTTCCTTGACGCCTTAGTTTACTTACGTTCAGTTTCAACATACCTCCCAAAGGTCGACTCCACTTCGCCATTTCTTCTTGGTTCTTCGTCTTCCTTCGATTTCGAAATAGCCTATAAAGTGATTCTTGCAATTTCACAGCAGGCAGCGTAGCAATTCTCGTGGGAATCTCGGTCTTGTTTGGGCCGATTCCTTAACGAGAGCCTAGTCGAAAGCGCCCATAAAAAGAGTCAATCGTTTTGGTATGGGTACGCTGGCCCCTACGAGGGGCGGTAAGCAAGGTAGAGACCAGGGAGCAGGACCAAGGTGGGCGCAGAAGATTGAATGGCAAGTTAACAACCCTAGCCCACATGGGTTTGAGACTGACCAGACCACTGGGAAGGTACTTCGGTTACATCGCTCCTTGTATGCATTAAAGCTATCACCTCGGGCCTAAAAAGGAGTAATCAGCTGTGACACGAAAAAAAACGAATCCTTTTGTAGCTTATCATTTATTGGCAAAAATAGAAAAGGTAAATATGAAGGAGGAGAAAGAAACAATAGTAACGTGGTTGACGTTCGAACCTCTCAAAAGAATTTCTTTAGATTTAGTCGTCCGTTTGTTTTGTTTTGAATTGACATAGAGAAAGATTTCTCGCGTTCCCTTAATTCAGGAATAGGTGGCGAAGGCTACTTGTTCCTTGGCGGACTATATATAAAGGAAAATCGGTGCAATGACTCGGCAAAATCGAGAGAAAAAAGTTGTCTTTTGGGCAAACAAAATTGGAAGGAAGAAAATTTCTTTTTTATTTTTATTTAAGAACTACTTGAATTTTTCAGTCTGGTTGCGAGGTCTTAATAGTGATTATGAATCATAGTTCCATTTTTTTTGATCCACTCTATCTATTTCGTGTTCCAGATACTCCGATCCAATTTTTCGTAATCGATTAGTTAACATGGTGGTTAACCGTATTATGAAAGACGGAAAAAAATCATTGGCTTATCGGTTTGGCTCCACGAAGGCGCCGCCTAGACTAGGAGCCCCACTCATATTCAAAAGGCGCCAGCTTTCAAGACGATGATAATAATTAGGCTGCCTTTTTCCAATATCATGGACCTGCTAGTGGAGGAAGGCCTCCTAGGGATAAGAGACATAGGGCTAAAGAGAGAGCTGGGAGAGGGTTTGCCTGGGATTGTTTAAGCAATTCCCTTAATCGTCGACCCCTTGCCAATTGATTCTGACTTGTTTTATCGAGAGCAGAGGCGAATTGTGCAAAGGGAAACACCTTCAGTTCAGCTGTGACATCTTGCACTTGTAAGATCACTTGCTTGCCTTTATGCTTGAGTTTCAGCATTCCTTTACTCCAGTCAACTGTCAATCCATCCTGAGAAAGGGCCATTTTGTGAGATTCTTCTCTGCTGACTATAACACAGCGAACCCGTTTACGGTGCAATTCCAGATGAAGGTGGCGGACATTGTTGATCAGTTCGAAGAAGGGCTGACACCAGTGGGCTCTTATTCTAAGTTCTGCTCGCGTAAATGACCTGAGTGAAGGTGTTGAAAAACTCATACATAGATTCCCGAACTTCCCAAGAAAAATCCCGAATTGGATCCAAAATTGACGGGTTAATGTGAGCTTATCCATGCGGTTAGGCACTCTTCAAATAGGAATCCATTTTCTAACTGGCTTTCGTGCTTTGGTGAGTCGCCCGGTCTCGATTCGTCCTCCTTTATATTCGAGTCTACTCTTCTTCGTGTTTTGCTTATTACCTAAGTCTCAGTTCGGGCCGAAGCTGTGGGATGTCAAAATGCATCGGTAGGGGAGCGTTCCGCCTTAGAGGGAAGCAACCGCGAAAGCGGGGCATTTATGTGATAATGAAGCAGAGATCAGGTTTTTCACTTCAGTGAGTTAGGCAAGGTAGACAACTAAAGCGAGCAAATGCCTGAACCAAAATACGTCATTGCTATGGGAGCCTGTACTATTACAGGGGGGATGTTCAGTACGGATTTCTATAGTACTGTTCGGGGAGTTGATAAGTTAATTCCTGTGGATGTCTACTTGCCGGGCTGCCCACCTAAACCGGAAGCAGTTATAGATGCCCTAACAAAACTTCGTAAGAAGATATCGCGAGAAATAGTTGAGGATCGAAGACACGGTCGGTACATAAGAAACAAAGGCGGCTAAAAACGACTTTGAATTGGAACCCTACTACTCTATATCAGTCTAATCTAATCCGGATTGCTCTACCGGGGACCTTTACTACTTTACGACGACGGGGGACCGCCCGTAGGGGGTTTACTGCACAATTTCTTGAAGCTCGATCTCCCCCCCAGATGAACCATATAGCCAAGAGAAACCATGAACCAGAATAGAAGAGCTTGCCCCATCCTTTACATACCAGTTTACAGCCTCAATGACCAAAGGAAAAACAAAGTGAGGAAGGTTTGACCCGGGATTGATACCGGGTCAAAGCTTCCGAGCTAACTGGACCAATACCCTAACCTGCCGAGAGGCGATCAACAAAGAACCATGTTCCTACACTCCAGGGCTGTCATCAAAAGAAAGCATAGTCCACACAGAAGCGCCATGTGCCATCTTTCTTTTTCACCAGCAAGACAGGAGAAGCAAAAGCACTCATGCTTTTGCGGGTTCAATTCCTGCTGGATGCACGCGAACGGGAACGTTCCATAAGTCTATTGGAACTGGCTCTCTATCCATGGACTTGCAAAATGGATCTGTTTATCATAAAGAGATTCGTTGTTCCTGACCCTGCTTCACCTTAATTGTTATTTGAACAAAAAGATCACAATAAACTTTTGGTACCGGAAGAGCAACTGGTCTTTTCTCACTCTCCCTGTAGTCAAGACGTAGGGAGTATTATGACCAGTTTCACTGACATCTGCTTTCGTCTCTCGTCCGACTGTTGCTAAGCAGTTTTGGGATACTAAACAGACCTCCCCAGATGGTAATCTTAAAGTGGCCGATTTACCCTCTTTTGCAATCAGTTTCGCTACAGCACCTGCTGCTCTAGCTAGTTTTCGCTCCGCTCGTGCGTGGCACTCCTTGCTTGCGGAGCGGCGGAATGAACGATCCTAAAAATCCCTCGAAGGAGATAATAAAGAACCCAAAGCCCTTGGATTCACCTTTTTCCGTAAGCCTAAAGGCAAGGGAAGCTCTTCGTGAGCTTCTTATCCATTGAAAAAGACAGACTTCCACTTTCCAAAGGTACTTCGAACTTGGAACGAGCATGAAGAGATTAACGAGACTTCTTTATCTTTTGAGTTTTTCTGGCGGACCTGCCGCGCTAAGGTCCCTAAGCAATCACTTAGTGGAAAAGGAAGTGATCGAGCGATGACAACCAGGAGGTGGGGTCTCTAATCCCATTTGCTCCCCTAGCTTTCGTCTCTCAGTGTCAGTGTCGACGTTTGCTAGCTTATTTGGCAAAGAAAAATAGAGTACGTTATAAGAAATTAATCAGTCAGTTGAATATTCGGCTAGCTTTGCATGATTAGCTCCGACAGAACAGGTACTGCATTTCCTTAGTTGGATCCGCTCTTTCTCTCTCGTGCAGTTGTTGCTTCCGGCTATTTATTCAGTCGTCAATCAGCATTGATCCGGGTAGTTAGTCAGTCGGGTTAAGTCTCGCAACGAGCGCAAACCTCGTATTATGATCCATTTTTATTCGGCTCAATCTTTTTTAGAAAAAAAAAGATTGAGCCGAGTTTAATTGCAATCAATTAGAGCGCGGAGCCCACTTGGCAGGCGGCAGGAGCAGCGGGCAAGTGCTTGCTTGGTAGGCCAACAGCCCTGTGAACCGGGCGGGGCACTTGGAACCCTACTACTCTATATCAGTCTAATCTAATTCGGATTGCTCTACCGGGTCAAAAAACAAGGGATCGCCTACTATAAGTATGAAACTGGGAAAGCTACATCTTAATTGATTTGTATCTTTGGACTGACACATTACTAAATCTGCAGGCGCTAATTCACTTCTTTTTAATAGATAGGCAAGGTTGTTGTTCCGACGGATAACTCTCTTATAAAGTTCATTAATGTCCGAAGTCACTACTTTATCTCCAGACCTATAAACAATGGGTCTCAATTCGGGAGGAAGAACGGGTAATAAGCACAAAACCATCCATTCTGGTTCCACATTTGTTTGAATAAAATGTTTTGCCAATTGCATGCGTCTAATCAAAAAAACTTTTCTTATTCGTCTTTTTCTATCTTCCCATTCATCTCCACTATACCCCTCGTCTTCTAATTAGTGCCGGATGCGGGGAAAGGTTGGATTTTCGAGTCGACCTTTTTTTTTAGAAATCCTAATTATTCTTGATTATGGATTGAATGTGTTTCCTTCAATCGGTGTGCGCCACTGGATCAGGCTCCTGAAATTCAGGCGCTATTATAACCTGTTGCTGGAATAGGTGTTTTGTCGAGTGCGCGATCATGACAGGACTCGAGGAAGAAGCCCCGGCTAACTCCGTGCCAGCAGCCGCATGAAAGAATTAATTTCCTTTTATTTTTTTACTGCACTACATATGTTGGTAAAGCACTTACCTAAGTTATGGGAAATTCATAATTCATCAGTCAGTTATTTTAGAGAATACTAAAAAACAAGAACCTGGCTTTGATGACATTCCTGAGGAAGGTATATCCCCTACTAGGCTCGTTGCTTCGCTTATTAAAGATCAGAGAAGCGAATGCCTCTCGTAATTGATTGAAAAGTGATCGCCTCTAGTTCCGGCAGATGCCTGCCATGTACCATCCATGGAGATTCCCTGGAATAAAACGTCGCGTCTTCCTTCAATTCCTTATGCGCGATATCCAATCAATTAGAATTCAAGTTAAAGAGGGTCTTTATCCTCGTCGTATCCTTTATATGGAAATCCGGGGCCAGGGGGTCATTCCCTTGTGCGAAACTTGTGTCAAGAGGGGTGTAGAAAGGAGAAAAAGCATAGTTCAAACTAGCCTCATCACAAAAAAAAGCCCATGATCAAATGTCTTCTTTGAGGTGGCACAAAGACGAAAGTTGGAACGAGCATGAAGAGATTAACGAGACTTCTTTCTCTTTTGAGTTTTTCTGGCGGACCTGCCGCGCAAGATCTTTGGCCGTTTTCAAGAGAAATAAACGATTCAATGATCAAATAATAATACTAGTCTATTATGGTTCGAGAGGAGGTAGCAGGATCCACTCAAACACTACAGTGGAAGTGTGTTGAATCAAGAGTAGATAGTAAGCGTCTTTATTATGGTCGTTTCATTCTGTCCCCGCTTAAAAAAGGTCAAGCGGACACCGTCGGTATTGCCTTGCGAAGAGCTTTACTTGGAGAAATAGAAGGAGCATGTATCACACGGGCAAAATTTGGGTAACCTTTCGATTTCTATATTAAGGATAGACTGACAAAGTTGGCCTAATTTATTAGTTTTCACTAACCCTAGATCCTTTCCCTTGATAAAAAATCAATTCTATCCTCTCGAGCTCCATTGTGTACTATTTACTCCGGTGGGTTCCGTTCCCTTAACCAAGCCACTGCCTATGAGTCGCCGGCTCATTCTTCAACAGGCACGCGGTCAGAGATCACTTTCCCCTCCCACTTCCATTTTATTATGATCCATTTCGCGAAAATATAGATTGTACCAAAGATGCTAAATTGTTTTCTTTTTATTCTAACTCGAAAAAGAAGAAGAACAAAAAATTGTAATGAAACAACAACTGGTACCATATAGAAGGGGCCATAAACTGGAGAGTCTTGACCAAGTCAACCTCTGTCAGATCTTCGACCCAGTTTATGAACGAAACTTACTGGGGAGAGCATGCCCTGTCTCAGGCAGTATATCAGTCGTTAGAAAAAAGCCGTTGATGGATCAATTTCTGTAGGTGGGTCTCCACTCGGATCGAGACATTCGGATTTGCCGATGAAGAGTACTACCTTGGAGGGGAAGAACCAACCTTTTCGGGTTACGGGAAGTCCTATCGAGCGCGACTCACCAAAGCACGAAAGCCAGTTAGAAAATGGATTCCTATTTGAAGAGTGCCTAACCGCATGGATAAGCTCACATTAACCCGTCAATTTTGGTCCTAACATGTGGAATGGATGCATAAGGATGTTGTGCTCTGCCTGGAATACAATCATAAAGTTGAACCCCTGCGCCTTGGAAGGATCTGAAGCTGTTCGGACACTCATAGACAAGTGAACTCCAGGATCCCTCGAAAAGTGAAGTGAACTAACTCATATGCGGAAAAGAGTCTTTCATGTCAAGGTGCATTGATGAGATATTTACCAAAACAATTGAGACTTACCTTACAGAGCATACCAAGTTGGATTTGAACTCTTTCTCCCAACTCTCTACATACGAAAATATGCAATAGAGAAACACTCAGGCGCGCAGCGAGCTAACAGCAAATTCAAGAGAGAATCTCAGGGTTTTCGATTAGAATCTGCTAACCAAATCGGCATCACGCCAGTGAAGGGATCGAGACTCAACCGGAAGATAAAGACCAAGACAATAAAGAGTCTTAAGAGAACTGAGCTATAGCCCTTATCAGAGATATCTTAACATATAGATAATTTCTTGTCAAGATGAATATTCTCTAATGCCAGAGGATATCCTTTTTATCTGTATCTGTTTAGTATATAACAGACCAATAACGAAGCGGTATTGCTTAGAAAAGTGATTCAATATATAATCGATCGTAGAATGATTTCGTGATCTGATCTTGGGCGACGGAATGTGTTTTACAATAGTTCCAACGTTTGAGTAATTGAACTTGCTTCTTCACGGAGCTCCACACTTTCTTTTCTTGACTCGCAGCGCAAGGGAACCATAGACAGGCAAGTGAAATCCAATCCACGAAATAATTTGATCCATGGACGGCACCGTTGTGGTAAAGGTCGTAATTCCAGAGGAATCAAGCAATTCGGAACGCAAATTGCGTTTTAATTTTAATGCGTCTCACTATTCGAATGTTTTCGAAGAAATGCCCTTTTTATTTTTTTGTACCTGCCTACTAAATACTAAACAAATTTAAGAAATGAGAGAATTAAGAATAGCTAGCAAATCCATAAGGGTTCCATTTGATTAGGCACCTGAATTGGCACCTGAATCCGACTGAACCGACTATTTGTCAGGCTACTGTTCTCCTATTCTCTCGAATCTGTTGATATATGGCGTAAATCCGGATGATTGATGGAAGAAACACCAGACATATCCCATACTTCTCGCTCCCACCGGCCGGCGTGAGGGAAAGGTGAAAAGAACCCCCAGTGGGTAGTGAAATAGAACGTGAAACCGTGCTGAGCTCCCAAGCAGTGGGAGGGGAAAGTGATCTCTGACCGCGTGCCTGTTGAAGAATGAGCCGGCGACTCATAGGCAGTGGCTTGGTTAAGGGAACGGAACCCACCGGAGCCGTAGCGAAAGCGAGTCTTCATAGGGCGATTGTCACTGCTTATGGACCCGAACCTGGGTGGATCGATCCGACCTTGCCCGCTGGAGGTATGATTCCTATCTTTGAATCGAATTGGATTTTTTGTCTGAAAGTGAGGGCGATGAGTGGGGAAGGAAGCTGACGATTTTCTTAGTGTGTAAGGTGGCCCCGAGAGCTGAACCAAAGCTTTTATTCGAGACCAGTCAACTGCTGCGCCTCAACGCATTTCGGGGAGAACCAGCTAGCTCTTTTGGCTTCGTCTGCTGACATAAAAACATCCCTTTCCATGTCTTCGGATACAACCCAAAAGGGTTTGCCTGTTCTTAGTGCATAAACCCTTGTAATCATTTCGCGAACTCAGAGATTTGAGAAAGAAAATGAGCCTTTAACGGAGGTACGAGGCGTTACGTTGCAAACGAAATCTAATGAAATTCTCATTCATTCCCCTTTTTCCTTTCATGTATTATTTCTACGCCCGTAGTGAGGGTTTAGGCTTTCTTTCCCCAATAGAATGGATTTGATGATTGGAATGTGAAGCTGGATAAACAATCGAATCGGCACTTGGGAACTTGGGGATATATTGATTCGGATTGAATTGGAAATACCTCAACGATACAATCAATTCAATTCTGAATTGCAATAAGCAAGTGGGGTCTCTCAAATAGAGTCGAACTGCTAGACTACGTCGAGTGATGAATTCAATAGATTCAAAAAAACTAAGAGATGGATGAAATTACACAAGGAATCCTTGTCTCAAAGAAGAGGAAAATGGGGATATGGCGAAATCGGGGATTAGGGAACTTTTCTTGTTGATTTAGCTGGTGTTCTAAATTACAAAAGAGAATAGAATCCATTTTTTATTTTTGCAGGCCAATCGCTCTTTTGACTTTGGCAATGGGGAACGTCCAACAGAAGTCCCGACCGATATGACTATTCCTATCCTTAAGCGAATGCTAGAACCAAAGTTTTTATACCCTTGAAGAAGCACACTTGAAGAGCGCAGTACAACGGGGAGTTGTATGCTGCGTTCGGGAAGGATGAATCGCTCTCAAGCAGTTAAGAACAAGACCATACTCGAAGTCGAGCTCTTTTGCATCTGAACATGTATTCAAATAGCAGCTGAAAAGTGAGGAATAGTTCTCAAAATAACTGACATAATTTTTTATTTTTCCTGATCAGAAAAATATATGAAAAAGAAAGGAGGTAGAAAATTTTTGGGATTTATGGTTAAAGAAGAAAAAGAAGAAAACAGCCGAACACTTTCAATAAAACCCTCTCGTAGAAGTATTTTAACAATGGAGCACCTAACAACGCATCTTCACAGACCAAGAACTACGAGATCACCCCTTTCATTCTGGGGTGACGGAGGGATCGTACCATTCGAGCCTTTTTTTCATGCTTTTCCCGCCCACATGATAAAAAAAGTAAAAGATCTCGCAAAGAAAATAATCCTATTTGACCACTATACATTGCGAGCATCAGGGTGGTTCCGGGGAATCCAGCTACAGGAGAACCAGGAACGGGGAGCTCTCCCCTTTTTCTTGTATGAGCCGGTTGTCAGAGTCACAAGTTTGTCGCTTGTCGTACGTACATGCCCTGTTGTGTAGTTTCTTTGCCACTGAGGAGCATGCCAATGTTTATCCCCTGCTAGCGGGCCCTTTAACGGCAAATGTACGTACCAGGCCAATCCATGAGCGTAACAATGACCGGGAAATTCAAAACTAGCACTACTAACACAGGCTGAAGAAGATGACCTCGAAAAATAATAGCCAGAGATGGCTTTCTTTCCGTATCAATAGGTAGCCTTACAAGATATATTAATCACTAGGTTACGGTAATATGTGCTTGTCTCCTTTAAGAAGGATAAAAGGAGAGATTAGCAAAGCAGTCACTCCCAACTAAAGATGAAAACGATACCGACACATCGTATAAATCAGGATTCGTTTTTTTTCGTGTCACAGCTGATTACTCATTTTTTTCCTTTTTAAAGAGTGGCATTCTATGTCCAATATCTCGATCGAAGTATAGAGGTCAGAATAAATAGACTAATGATGAATGGAAAAAAGAGAAAGCCGTTAAACGATCAGCCCTTGGGTGCTGTGGGGTTAGGGATGCGGTGCCTTATCCACCAGGCGAGAGAGACTTTGTTACCACTTGGGGAATCTATTCCAAACAGGCAGAATATGAACAGGCTAGCGGTATCTTTGTACCCCCTTTTTTTCTAAACCTGTCTGTGCCTTGTAGATCCAAAATGATGAATGGGATTGTGGCACTCCACTCGCCGCCAATGCGGAAGGATGCCGCCGAAAAGAATGGAACGCTGCTTCGCTCTGCTGGATGCGTCAGATCCCATATAAGAAGCTCGCTCTTTACCCGATCATTCAAACATTTTGAAACTGTGAAAACCTAGAAATATACATACCCAGTTAAGGTGGGATATGATTGCATCGCGGTGTCTAAGGACGCGATCTAATAGATCGTTGTATCGAGTAGTTGGATCATAGTCTCTTACCATAAAAATTGCTGCATGTGCAGCAGCACCGACTATTAGAAATCTGCCAATCCACATGTGGTGTGTGAACAAGGAAAGTTGTGTACCGTAGACAGACGCGGGATGAAACAACATCTACTCGAATTTCATTCAAAAAGCCATCAAGATATTTAGAGTAGAGGACTACTCTCTCTAGTAAAAGAAAGGAAGCACAATGGGTGTTGCTCTACGAAGGAACGCCAAAAGCGAAGGCAGCTCTCTGGGTCCTGAATCCGACTGAACCGACTATTTGTCAGGCTACTGTTCTCCTATTCTCTCGAATCTATGAAGTAAGACATTGATTTTGCAATAAGATCAATTATGTTCATTGCATAATAAGCTCCTTTGAAAAGCATTGGCGCACGTGTAAACGAGTTGCTCTACCGAACCGATAAAACAAGTCAGAATCAATTGGCAAGGGGTCGACGATTAAGGAATGGGTGTATACAATCTGTCGTTAACCTCCTGAGCTCGCGTTTCGGTTAATAATAAATATTTTTAGAATCGATCAAGTAATGGCGGGTGTAGCAGAGGTGATAGGAAGGGCTACAGTCAATGCAGGCGATCATGCCCTGGTAAGTAAAGGGAAGACCAAAAAAAGGGGGTACAAAGATACCGCTAGCCTGTTCATATTCTGCCTGTTTGGAATAGATTCCCCAAGTGGTAACAAAGTCTCTCTCGCCTGGTGGATAAGGCACCGCATCCCTAACCCCACAGCACCCAAGGGCTGATCGTTTAACGGCAGGCGGCTGATCGCGTCTATCATAATGGAGCTACTAAATATATATAGGTCTGGGCCTTTCGAATAAAACATCAACAATCGGAACTTAAGTTCCGATTGTTGTTTCTTAAATTTTGGTTGTAGTTTCTTAAGTTTCGATTGGAATTGTACTTTTCCGTTAATTGAGGAATATCTCTATTTTTTCTAGGTCTAGAACCCGTAATTATTGAAATTGACTGGGCTTGAAATTGCTTTTCGTTCTCATAGTTACGAAACGGTAAGAGCGACTCCCTTTTGTTTTTAAAGTATGTCTCTTCGGAACCCCTTGATAGGGGCAGGGGTAGATCAGTTCCAGTTTAAGTAGAAGGCAAAGCTAGTCACTTGTCAAAGAATGCCGCGCAAGATCTTTGGTCTTCCCCTGGAACCGATGAAAAAAAGTGGATCCCTTCTCCCCAAAGATTCATATTGAACTTCAATTGGAACTTCTCTTGACCCAACGACGCGTTGATCCAGTTTCCATCATTATCAGACAATCACTTATTTTATTCCCAAACCTCGTGTGGGACTAATCGTTTTCATTTACCATCTCATGGAAAACCCCCTTATTGAATCAGATGGAGAAAGTTCATGACGCTGAACGGTTGGTACTTCTATTTTGATCGCTGGATATCGAGGCTGAGATCAAGTTGGCTTTTGACTCCTTCTTCTGCTTCTGCTTCTGTTACTCAAGAAATATCCTACAAATTAGGAAGGGCTCTTTTGTGCAGAAAAAGAAAGAGCAGGGCAATCTTTCAAACTTGCATTCGAAATGTGAAATATTTATACAAAGGGGGAGAGATCAAGACAATGCCCGGCCCTAGAGGGAAAAATTGAGCAGTTTGCGAAGGCACTTGCCCTCAGAACGCGCAAGCCTCCTCCCGACTCCGCGTAAAAGAAAAATGAAATGAAAGAAAGGCCCGGGAAGAGATCCAGTGGAGATTGGTGGGCCTGTAGCTCAGAGGATTAGAGCACGTGGCTACGAACCACGGTGTCGGGGAAAAATACCAGCCCCTTTCGATTCATAATGAGACAGGACTAATTCTATTTTGATTCTATAGATTATTTCGCTTAGTACTATGTACAGAAGGGAGGAGCCGTATGAGATGAAAACCTCATGTACGGTTTTGGAACGGAGATTTTTTGAATAGAATGAACCAAGAGGAGGCGGGGCTCTCTCCAATCATTCCGAAGAGCCGAGATCTCGTAAAGGAAAAATTAGATAGGGCGGGCGAGCGCAGGGATGGATGTCTGAGCGGTTGAAAGAGTCGTTCTTGAAAACCGAAGTATTGATAGGAATACCGGGGGTTCGAATCCCTGACATTTTGTTTTCCTTGCCTTGCAAGTAGAACAAGAAAGACTATCTAGTTATTTTGATTCTATAAACAATCAAAGGATTTCCATGGAATGACGGAATTCCCCTTGCTTAGTTTTCGCTCCGCTCGTGCGTGGCACTCCTTGCTTGCGGAGCGGCATATCGGGCTGATAGGCTTCGCCCTTTATTTTCAGATAGGAGAACTTGTTTCTATTTTATGGATCCGGGCTCGCCTTTCGGGGCTTTCCTCCGATCAAGGAACAAAACCAACTCAAGTTGGCGTAACTTAAGGATATATAGTATAGATCCAGTCTGACTCCACCCTCCCTCTTTACTGCATCTATACTTTGACAATTCCATAATATAGTTATAGTCTATTTTCTAATGGAACCCAGCTCAGCTCCGCCGAGCCAAAAGAACAGAACAGCCGGAGGCGAAGAATATGGCGCCCTTGGGACAATCTATTTGATTGCAGGGTTTTGTTTTGTTCCGAAGCAAAGATATCCGCGGGGTCCAAGACTGTGATCTATTGATTCAACCTTGACCCCAGGGGTCTCCTCTCCCCATCACACGTTCTGTCAATCGGGGAAGGTTTTTGGCAGAGCTAAACCTCAATTTCACTTGCAGTGCTTTGAAGAAGGCCTGCCACATGTTACTTGTGAATATCCAGTTTCTATCAGAGACTATTGACTTTGGCAATCCAGTTATTCCAAGGGGGACAGCTGAAAGCTGGTACAATAGTTTCTTAGTGAATAGGGGACATAAGTATCCCGCCTGGGGAGTACGTTCGCAAGAATGAAACTCAAAGGAATTGACGGGGGCCCGCACAAGCGGTGGAGGAGAGCGCCAGGCGCAGATTTTCGGAATACTTCTACAGGGAATGCTGATTGAATGAGCATTCTCCATATTATGCCTTGAAGAGGACTCGAACCTCCACGCTCTTCAGCACGAGATTTTGAGTCTCGCGTGTCTACCATTTCACCATCAAGGCATCTTGAAAGTGAATCGTTTCAATAGGACTCCTTACGAGCGTTCTTTCTATCTACTATTATCTAAAAATAATCAAGTTATTAATGACTGGACGAAACCAAGAAATAACCCCTTATGTTCGAAATTATAGAAGATCCCCTTTAAGATCAAACAATTCCATCGAATTGAGTATGACTGTATGTGTGATAACATCTACTATACCAGGAATATCAATGAACCCTATTCTTGCAATTGCTCAAGATACCCTCTTTTAGCTGCTAGGTCTATTTCTTAGTTCTGGCTCCGCTAGCTTTATCTTCTGCTATCAATGAAACCGAAAGCAAAAACCAGTGCCCTTTCGTATAGATCGAGACGCAGTACTTTTTCTTTACTTCTTCCATACTAGGTCGGTAACCGACTTAAAGCAATTTGATTGTAATTCAATTCATGACGATCATAAGTAGAAAGTTCATACTCTTCAGTCATTGATAAACAGCTTGTCAGACAGTACTCAACACAATTTCCACAAAATATACAAACTCCGAAATCAATACTATAATTAAGCAATTGCTTCTTTTTAATATCCTTTTCAAATCTCCAATCCACAAGGGGTAGATCTATCGGACATACGCGAACACATACTTCACAAGCAATACATTTATCAAATTCAAAGTGGATTCGGCCCACGGCTTGTCCTTCAACGAAGCACTGTTCACCCTAGGCGGGAAGCATTGTAGGTGAGTAGATACTCGAGTTTTGGGTATACAAGAAGCCGTGAGGGATCGTTATATAGTTTTCAGTAGATAGATTTCTTGCAATATCTATATGATACTGATCCCAATGGGTAGCAAATCCAAGGAGGCAGGTCCGCTTTTCAAAAAGAAACTACCTTCGGTAGACTAAACACTTGATGAAACCCCGAAGGAGTTACTCAAGCACATTTCGGAGGTGGAGACCTGGTATTTTCGGAGTCCTTGTGTGAGGAATTACAAAAGAAAATTTTTCAACAAAAATGTGAATTAGGAAGGATTGGTCGACTTGGCGAGCTATAAGATGGTCGGATTTATAAGTAAGTATCTCTTGTAAAATATGAGCAACACCAAATCCTTCTAAAGCCCAAACTTCCATTTCTCCTACTCGTTGTCCCCCTTGCTTGGCTCTTCCTCTAACGGGTTGTTGCAACACTTTTCCCACAAGATCTCTTGGAAGAAGAAGATAATCTCCGCCCGCCCGTGCCCTTATCTATTGTCCTTCTGCCGAAGGTTAGGTATCCGCCTCGGTACAAAAAAATTGTACAACGGATTAGCAATCCGCCGCTTTAGTCCACTCAGCCAAGCAGTCGGTCGCCAGTCTAATATGACGCAGCAACAGATCATCGCTGGCAAGCGCCAGCCCCTCTCTGCATGCCATGGCCCCCAGGGATTCTGGGTCGGTCACGTCTTCCACACTCTGTCTTTTTCGAGAATGCCGCCACTCGGATTCGAACCGAGATGCTTGAGCACTGCTTCCTAAGAGCAGCGTGTCTGAAAATCCTCGTGTCACCAGTTCAAATCTGGTTCCTAGCAGAGAAAAAAAGATCTACCGAATAGGTATTGATACAAATACCTCGAATTGAAAGAGAGATTGAGAGGGATCAAGAATCCTAATTCTCGCTATTTGGAATGGATCCAATTCTATTGAGTCTGACTCATAGTGATCATTTCTCTTTAGCAAAGAATGACCTTGGTTATCAAAGGATTGAACAACCGAAATCGGGCTTGAAGCTCTCGCCTTACCAACGAGCCGACTGCTGATGGCTGTTGGTCACGACTACTACAAAAAAGTGAAGATGAATG
>CP125976.1:216042143-216077143 GCA_030063025.1 Avena longiglumis
ACAATGTGTATCAGACTGCCTGTTTCCTTGTAGTTGGATCTCCCACTTTTTGGAATGTTCCAAATTCCACTTGAGCTCATATAACAATCCCTGATCAAAGAGAGAACAATATCCATTTCAAAACATTTCTAACGGATTCCTTGGTTCGGACCGACAAAGTAATGGCACTCGATTATTATCAACCTACCCTGTGGCGGATGTCAGCGGTTCGAGTCCGCTTATCTCCATCCCGTGAACTTAGCGGATACTATGATAGCACCGAATTTTGCCAATTCGGCAGTTCGATTGATGAGGCTGTTGCCTTTTTCCACATCGATTGCTATAGGAGTTCAATCCTCAACCTATGTATGCTCAAAGAACTGGATCACGGAACTCTCAGCCCTTCGCCCCAAGGCTACGAAAACGTTTCTACTCCCTTTCCCTTCCCAACGTCAGAGGTGCTTTTTAAAGCACTTCTTTTTGCATTAAAATCACTAAAGAAAAATGTTTTAAATAAAACATTTTTTTTTATTTTTAGAAAAGAAATGGAAATTCTTTCGAGAGGCCCTCTTGCTCCCTTTTTATGAATCTGGGAGAGAGGCAAAAGATAAGTCCAGAGAGACCTCGACTCTTTCAGGGAAAGGAGGGAGATCGACTACTGTCCCTTTGTTCGGTGAACTAGTTCTGGATATAAGCATTAGAATGAGAGTTATAGTATTCGGATTACTTGACTCGCTTTCCTGTTTCCGAATCCCTTCTTGCATACAATCCTAATTCACAACTGGTTGACAAAGAAGGTTGAATACAGGCCTTTACCTTGTCTAGACAAAAAGAATACTCCTTTTATTTTTATAGAGATAGAGAATGGAGTGGGTAGTGGGAATCGAACCCGCATCGTTAGCTTGGAAGGCTAGGGGTTATAGTCGACGTTGGTTTATTATTTTTAACGTCTCTAATTCAAAACCGAACATGAAATTTTGATTTCATTCGGCTCCTATACATAATAGTGCGGAAAGAAAGCCCGGAGGAAGAGTGGCCTTGAGTTTCTCGCCCCTTTGTCTTAGGATTCGTTTATTCTCTTTCTCGATGGGACGGGGAAGGGGTATAACTCAGCGGTAGAGTGTTTACTGTCTACTTTTCTCAGGGAGATGGTTAAGGACCTCAGAAGATAGAGGAGAGCGCCAGGCGCAGATTTTCGGAATACTTCTACAGGGAATGCTAATTGAATGAGCATTCTCCATATTATGCCTTGAAGAGGACTCGAACCACCACGCTCTTTAGCACGAGATTTTGTATATCGAACCCATACGTCGTCTTGCCATGAGCAGATTGTATCCATTGGGAGAATATAGGTTCGATCAAGATTTGCTTTTCTGGAGTACCAAAAGCAAGCATGACTTCGTTATGAACATAAAGGCCCAAGGTATGGAATCCTAGAAAGAGGCTAGCCCAACTTAAATGAGATATAATAGCTTCTTTATGATCTAACATTCTTGCCAATACATTATCCTCATTCTGTTCTGGATTGTAATCCCTAATGAAAAAAATAGCTCCCGGGGCACAAGGGTCCTGGTACTACCCAGGTGCGAAGAACCCCGGAGGCGACTGCAATGAGCAAAAATGTAACTCACCGGGCGACCCTCCCTATCAAAGTGGGCGTACGGCACATCAGTTGTCGGCAGATGAGGCGCAAACGATTGCTCGCCGAGTCTTTGACGCTGCGCGTGGGACTGTCGCCTCCAGGAAGTCCCGGGAAATATTAAGACCTCGCAACCAGACTGAAAAATTCAAGTAGTTCTTAAATAAAAATAAAAAAGAAATTTTCTTCCTTCCAATTTTGTTTGCCCAAAAGACAACTTTTTTCTCTCGATGAGATAGAATGCAATAGAAATAGAAACAAGGATAGCGAGCGGGTTACCTACTCCTAAGGGTCAAAGCAAGCCCTTTAATTCAATTCTTTATTCTTACATTAAAGAATGAATCAAATCTCCCCAAGTACGATTCGAACCTACGACCAGTCGGTTAACAGCCGACCGCTCTACCACTGAGCTACTGAGGAACAGGCATCGTCGAGAGGGAAACAGCCCGGATCACCAGCTAAGGCCCCTAAATGACCGCTCAGTGATAAAGGAGGTGGGGGTGCAAAGACAGCCAGGAGGTTAGGTCTATTTCTTAGTTCAAGATCCCTCTTACTAACTGGAATAAAAGAATTAGTAGATCTGTTCCGCCCAAAATGGGAATGGGCGCTAGGGTTATGAACTTATAATCATGGAATCGACTCGATCATCAGATTATAAGTTCATTCCATACCGGACCAGACCGTGCACATATATTTCTAGACATTATGGTAGTTCGACCGCGGAATTTTTTTGTTTCGGTAGCTCTGGAATATGAGTGTGTGACTTGTTAGAATTGATCCTATTGATAATACATAGAAAGGGCATGTTATCTCTATCAAGATGATTCTAATTCGTCAGATATTATTTATTCTAGAAGCGTTGAGAAGGAACTTGAGCAATTCAAGAAACCTTAGAAGAAACTGGATATGTGGCAACAAGAAGGGCTTAGCAAGAATCTTGAAACAGGAATAACAAGGGCTTCCCTGAATACCCAAAGTTTCATATCTGAAGCAAGTTTTCAAGAAACTTCTCGAGTTTTAGCAAAAGCTGCCCTAATCTTGAATCTTCTCCCCGAAAACTCTCTATTTAGGATCAATGCCATGTCCGAGTCAGTGTGGTTCCCCCGGCGCTGCTGTACTGACCAAGAGGTCAATGGATTAAGGTGGTCTTCGGATTTTGCATAATTTTTTTCTATCTTTTCATCAAGTTCTTGTTTGGCCCATCCTACATCCTCTACCTTTTTGACAGCCCATCTTTTTGTCTCAGTAGAGTCTTTCACCGAATCTAGTGTAGTCTTATGTTCCTGATATCTGCATCTGCGTCTGTATCTGCCGATCCGGCAACTCTTGCTTGAAATTAATAGAAATGAGGCGGAGCTACCTCGCTACCATATTGCCGCTGCATCCCCAAGCCTTGATAATGTCAGGATTGCTAAAAGGAAAATTTGGGAAAAGGAACCCATTGTATGGGAAATACTTCAAGAAGTTATGCGGGGACATCCCAGTAAAGCTTACAAGTAAACCAGATATGGAGATGGCGACTAAAGTTGCTCAATGGAGCTATTTTACAAATATTATCCCATGGATTTATTGGTGCTACACTTTTTTTCTTGGCAGGAACGGCTTCTGATAGAATGCGTCTTGTTTATCTCGAAGAACTTGGGGGAATATCTATCCCAATGCCGAAAATTTTTACTATGTTTAGTAGCTTTTCAATGGCTTCTCTTGCCTTACCAGGAATGAGTGGTTTTGTCGCAGAATTAGTAGTCTTAATACTTTCATTGCGGGACCTATCCCCGAACAACCATTGCTTTTCTTCCGCGGTTTCTTTAGTTTCTTATTGATTTGATTGAAGTTTAGGGAATTGGATGGACTGGGCAGGGTTTGGTGGCCCGAAATTGACTTGGCTTCGCCAAAAGGCCTCATCTCCAAAGCCTGGCTCGTGAGGCGTTGGCGTATTACCAAACCACGCCCCCATTAACACAGCAGTAGATATGGGTCCTTTGAGAATACGCCTCCTCAACGACCAATGGTTAACGGCGGTTCCTACAAAGAATCGGACGAATGACGTATACAATGCTTGAATTCAAAAAGCGGATTTTGGAGAGATTCTTCATCGATCTAGTGGCCGGTGAATCACTGATCAAAGAGCGAGTCAAAATTGCGGGTCGTCTCGAAGGAAAATAAATTGCACGTGCCGAATGCATCAAAAAGGGTAGACTCCCCCTCCAAACAATTCGCGCTAAAATTGATTATTGCTGCTATCCAATTCGAACTATCTACTAAAAAGGGATCTATAACTTCGATTCAAGCAGTTTATGTACCCGCGGACGATTTGACCGACCCTGCTCCTGCGACAGATCTACTAATTCTTTTATTCCAGTTAGTAAGAGGGATCTTGAACTAAGAAATAGACCTAGCAGCTAAAAGAGGGTATCTTGAGCAATTGCAAGAATAGGGTTCACATAATAAAAAAAAGAATTTGTCGAAATTTTTCTTTTTTTTCTTGTTGATCAAGGCGGAAGCTGCGGGTTCGAGCCCCGTCAGTCCCGAACTAGGGTTTAATGAAATGAATGGATAAATTCATAAATGAAAATGAAGTAGTTAATGGGAGGGCTACCACTATCCTTTTTCTTGTATGTGTTCCTAAGAGAAGTAATTTGTCCTGATGTTTCGAGAAGTAATAGAAGTCGAAGACGCAGAATGGTAGTGAATAGAGAGAAAGATTCTTCTGATTTTCTTGTTCATTCAATGGAACCTCTTGTTGGATATTCACCAGATAAAAGTCAGAATATGGTTCTTATGGGCGGTTTAAGAAAATATATTCCAATTACAAGATCCGCTTTTTTATGGGGTACACTTTCTCTTTGTGGTAATCATGTTTTCCTTTCTTCCCGGTAAACAGATCCAGGCAAGCTTTTCCTTTCCTACTAGAGAAATAAGAGACCCTCCTGGCCCAACCCTAGACACTCTAAGATCCTTTTTCAAACCTGCTCTGCTCCCATTTAAGGAAAAAGAATTTCACATTCTTCCTGAAAGGAAGGGAGGATTAGGAAAGTCCTATTGATTGCTGCTTTCTCCAGACCGCCGGGAAAAGCATGAAAAAAAGGCTCGAATGGTACGATCCCTCCGTCACCCCAGAATGAAAGGGGTGATCTCTGTCTTTCCCTATTTCATCTCATAAACTTCCACGCTCGCAGTTTGGTCAAGAAAGTTAGACCTAATCCAACAAACAAGACAAGGATTAATTATGAATCTTGATTCTTCAAAAGCTTTCAAAAAGAATCTCAACAGAGGGCTTTAGAGTCTACGACCGATGGATGCCTTGATTGAATGATTCAGATGGGAAATCAAAAAGAAATGAGAAATCTTCTGACTGGGTGTGGTTGTGTGCTTTCTGAACTCAACCGGGGTTAGGAATAGAGGGTAGCGGCGCCCGCCTCCCCCCAAACTTGACTTGCAAGTTTCCCCGCAAAAAGCTCTCCACGCCTACTCTTATTTATAAAGAGCACTATTCTTCTTTAGTTAGGTAGTTCTCCCCCCTCTATGAGACCGTAAGGGGGAGGTCATAAGCGCCTATACCGTAAAATCGATTTTAGACGGAATCAAAAAGACATATCGGGTAGTCATTTTCCATTTCAGTTGGAAAATGCAGTCGGATGTTTGGGGTACTATTAGTGATCAAGGGATGGTAACTCATATTACAGGGGGCGGCGAGCGAAATGGGAGCAGCCTAAACCATGAAAACGGGGTTGTGGGAGAGAAATACAAGCGTTGTGCTGCTAGGCGAAGAGCGCAGTACAACGAGGAGTTGTATGCTGCGTTCGGGAAGGATGAATCGCTCCCGAAAAGGAGTCTATTGATTCTCTCCCAATTGGTTGGATCGTAGGGGCGATGATTTACTTCACGGGCGAGGTCTCTGGTTCAAGTCCAGGATGGCCCAGCTGCGCCAGGGAAAAGAATAGAGCCCACCCCAAGATGAGTGCTCTCTCCTCCGACTTCCCTAGAGCCTACGGTATCACAGCCGAGACAGCGACGGGTTCTCCGCCCATACAGGGATGGAGCGACAGAAGTATGGAAATAGGATAAGGTAGCGGAGCCCGGATCACCAGCTAAGGCCCCTAAATGACCGCTCAGTGATAAAGGAGGAAAGAAAGCCATCTCTGGCTATTCTTTTTCGAGGTCATCTTCTTCAGCCTGTGTTAGTAGTGCTAGTTTTGAGTTTGTTTTTAGTACCTTACCCACTTAGGGGGTCTATAGAAAGGCTTAGAGGTCGCCCGCCCGTTCTACTTCCGTGCCGGAGGAAATGGGATTCGAACCCATGATACAATCTTCTTGTATGTCGATTTAGCAAACCAATGCCTTAAGCCACTCAGCCATACCTCCAAGTTGTTGATCGGAATTGGAAAAAAGGTTGGTTGCCCGAAGTCCTCCCTCCCTTTCTTTCGGAGGTGCTGACCTGCTGCGAGGCTTCTTCGATAAGCAAGCAGCTGTTCGCGTAGCCCCGGATACAGAGGAAAGGGAGGGGAAGATATAGAAATCTATCAAAAGAGCACCTTAATGGCGATGCCTGGAAGGAGTCCCTCTTATTTCCCTAACGTAAGACATGGTCTACTCTCAAGATCCCAAAGTCCGCAGCTAAGGAAAGCCCCTTCTTCATAAGATCAAGAAAGTACGAGCGTCTTTCTCGATTTTCGCTCGGATTTTTTGGCGGCATGGCCAAGCGGTAAGGCAGGGGACTGCAAATCCTTTATCCCCAGTTCAAATCTGGGTGCCGCCTGATCAATAAAATACTTGGGCGCGAACTTCCGATCGATTCCTTATTCATTGTTGCCGACCCTTACATCATCATAAAGAGAATCAAGAACCCAGCGGCGGGGGCTCAGCAGGAAGAGGATTGTACCATGAGAGAAGCGCGGGGGTCAACCCGCTTCAAATATGGAACATGGATTCTGGCAATGCAACGGAGTTGGGTCCTCATATCGATCCGATCCGAATGAATCAGTCTTTATACAGAGGTAAATCTTTGCCTAATAGGCAAGAGGATAGCAAGTTCTAAATTCTGTCTCGGTAGGACATAGATTTCTATTACTATGAAATTCATAAATGAAAATGAAGTAGTTAATGGGAGGGCTACCACTATCCTTTTTCGTTGAAATTGTTCGTTTGGAAATTTCCCGAAAAGCTAATTATAGGTTCTTCTCTCCATCGGAACAATAGGGCCGTTATGCTTATTACTAAACTTGTTGAAGAGATGAAATAGAACCAAGGTCTATCTTTTTGATCAGAGGTTGAATCGATCATCAGAAGAAGAATTAGGCCAAAAATTAGGATAGAGAATGGAGCGGGTAGCGGGAATCGAACCCGCATCGTTAGCTTGGAAGGCTAGGGGTTATAGTCGACGTTGGTTTATTATTTTTAACGTCTCTAATTCAAAACCGAACATGAAATTTTGATTTCATTCGGGCGATTCAGTATCATCAGGATGCAAAAGTCATCCCGTTGAATTTACAGAAGTCCAATTTGGCATATCTATGGGATTACATCCCGAAAAAAAAAGAAAGAATTCGATTATGGAAGTCAATATTGGCGTAACATGAAACCTATTAGTGCAAAAGCCCCGTGGAGAGCTACAAAAGTCCATAGACCGCCTAATTGACACCAACGAGTAAAATCTATAGACGACTCAGAGGGGTTTTCATAAAGAGAAGCTTTCGCGCAGTACACCTATTTTTCTATAGAAGTGAATGGCTGTCGCTATGATTTTGATGTTCGATGAATGAGCCTGTGGTAATGCTTTTACCTCTATATCTATGTCGCATATTTTATGTCGCAGGCGCCCATCCAGTCTAGAAACAAGCACTAATGAGAAAAAGAAAACTGTACGCATGTTCTTTAGTAGAGTCGGATTGAGACAATCTGTCGATTCTTACCCTTTACAGGTAATGCCGGTCTCCTGGCAGGGAAAGCCCATTAGAAGCTCAATTATCTAAAGAAAAAGCGCGAACTAACATTAAGAACTTTTCATACTGGCGGAGTATTCACAGGGGGTACTGCCGACCTTGTACGATCCCCTTCGAATGGAAAAATCCAATTCACTGAAAATTTGGTTCACCCCACAACCCCGTTTTCACGGTTTAGGCTGCTCCCATTTCGCTCGCCGCTACTACGGGAATCGCTTTTGCTTTCTTTTCCTCTGTCTACTAAGATGTTTCAGTTCGCCACTTTTTAGTATCTTCATCCATAGATCCTTTACTCATATTTAAAAAATGGGAATAATTACTCCAATGCAAAATTATGCTTCGCGACTCTGTACTCCTAATCTAATTTGTATTTTGGATGCAATTTCAATTAGATCCTTGCTTCAAACTCAACCGAATCAAGTTTCCAAAATAGATGTGGAAGAGGCCCCCTCCTACTTCTTGTATTTTTTTACAATTTTGGTTAAGTGAGGGATCAAATATGTAGTCAACTTTATTTGATGGTAGCTTGGAGGATTAGAAATATGACTATTGCTTTCCAATTAGCTGTTTTTGCCGGTCATTCGAGGCCTCTTGACTTTTCTCTTCCCTATTTTGGATTTCTAGGTTCACTAGGATTCTTATCGGTTGGGGCTTCCAGTTATCTTGGTAAGAATATTATATCTATACTTCCATCTCAACAAATTCTTTTTTTTCCACAGGGGATCGTGATGTCTTTCTACGGAATTGCAGGCCTATTCATTAGCTCCTACTTGTGGTGTACTATTTTGTGGTAGTGGTTATGACCGATTCGATAGAAAAGAGGGAAGAGTGCGCATTTTTCGTTGGGGATTCCCTGGAATAGCCGCCACAATAAGAAAGAAGCAAGCGAAACAGCTAGAAGCGCTCGCTTCGCCGCGCCCAACAATTCTTATTCACGGGAAAGCCAACCGAAAGATTAGGTTTCCATGAAGAAGATCTTGTTCAGCATGTTCTATTCGATACTGGTAGGAGAAGAACCCTACTCGGTTCATTGATATTGCAATTTTAATATTGCAATAATTTATATTGAAAAGACGATAGCCAATTTATTGGCTAATTCGAATTTGTATCTACAATTCATATAATTCTGATTATTGAAGTAAAAAATTCAAGTCTCTTGGCTTTTTTCACGCTTTCTCACAAACGGATTAAAAAATATATATTCTGATAATCGACTTTCAGTCTTCCTTGAAGGCTTTGTAAAGCACTACGGAAAAAAATTCAGAATGTCAGTATCTTTCAGTATCTAAGTATAAATACTAAGAAAAAGAGGAAAGAAGGATTGATTTGCCACAATAGATGTCTTTCACATACAACTAGAAAAAAATAATTTCCTTTTTGAATGGCTGTTCCAAAAAAACGTATTTCATTGTCAAAAAAGCGGGGGCAAGCTTCAGAGGTGGGAGGTACGATTGTGGAAGATCGCGTGGAGGCGGGGGTTGGAGATGTGATCCACTTTTTTTCATCGGTTCCAGGGGAAGACCAAAGATCTTGCGCGGAAGGTCCGCCAGAAAAACTCAAAAGAGAAAGAAGTCTCGTTAATCTCTTCATGCTCGTTCCAAGTTCGAGTTCTCCTTTTTGGCAGTTTGCTTATTTTATTATCCATTCCTTTTTTTTGAACCAGCGTAGAAATATTGTCAACGAATTTACAGTCCGTCCCCATTAACCGCTCGGGCCAGGAATAGGTGGCGAAGGCTACTTGTTCCTTGGCGGACTATATATAAAGGAAAGGGGTGATTTTTCCTTTACGGCAATAAGAGTTGATTCCCGCCCCCTTAAACCCTGAAAGCTTTTTCTTCTTTTCTTTCCTTAGGCAGGCGAGTAAATGTAGTCCCAGTTCCTTCAGAAATGGTAAGATCTTTGGCGCAAGAAGAAGGGTCGACCCCTATCATCTTGACTTGGTTCTGCTTCCCATCTATCTCTTCTGAGCAACCTCTTTTGGATTCTTAAGACCACCCTTGCAGTACGATACCATCTGCTTTGGGTTCTTTATTATCTCCTTCGAGGGATTTTTAGGATCGTTCAGGCTATATTTAGTCTATTTTGGATGCTATCAAAGAAGAGATGAAAAGGAATCCAGAAAAGTGTGTGTTCGGAGCAGTTTATGGAAAGAAAGGGAGCTTCGAATTTATCCAATGGAAATCATGGATCGAAGGTGGGTCAAGAGTTTTCTTGAAAGAAGGCCTTCATCACTCTCGGGCCCGGCACCAACCAAGAGGAGGCGGGGCTCTCTCCAATCATTCCGAAAAGCCGAGATCTCGTAAAGGAAAAATTAGCTAGCTCAGCAGGTTTGGACCCGGGTGAATCAGTTCAGTGAAGGAAGGGAGCCTAAACTTAAGGCTTTTGTGAGCCACTTATTTCTCCGAAATCAGAGATCAGAGTGATTTTCCTACTTTTTCCAAACAAATAGTCGACGGCCTTACACCATTGAAGAAAATACTGCCAAATCTTTCCGAAATGAGAGAAGGAGGGAAGGCGCGCTACAACTAACTGCTGAAGCAAGATTAGCGCTAAGAAGCAACCCTAGTTTAAGTACTAGCGTCCCACCCCAACGTTAAAAAGACTCTCCCCCGCTTGCTGCTCGCCTCATCAATCCACGCTTAGAGACTGACTTTGTATGGCAACGCTTCGTTAAACATCCCACATCAGACGCCTACATTGCCAGCTCTGACTGAAATCTTTGGGGATGATTCTGTATTAAAATTTGGTGGAGGAACTTTAGGACATCCTTGGGGAAATGCACCTGGTGCAGCAGCTAATCGAGTGGCTTTAGAAGCCTGTGTACAAGCTCGAAACGCTAATCGGAGCACATAGAGTGGGCGGTGGCAAAGCTGTCATCGCGCGTGTGTGTATCTTTGACTGGTTTTTCAAACTGATAACTGCAATTCAACTCCCGGCAACTACAAACCACTAATCTTTTAACCCTACTCGGTATTCTTAAAAAAAGAGGGGAAGCAGAACCAAGTCAAGATGATAGGGGTCGCCCCTTCTTCTTGTGCACGGTCTGGTCCGGTATGGAATGAACTTATAATCTGATGATCGAGTCGATTCCATGATTATAAGTTCATAACCCTAGCGCCCATTCCCATTTTGGGCGGAACAGATCTACTAATTCTTTTATTCCAGTTAGTAAGAGGGATCTTGAACTAAGAAATAGACCTAGCAGCTATAGTTATGGGTCTCGTCTCAATCTTGAATCTTCTCCCCGAAAACTCTCTATTTAGGGATTTTATTCTTCTTCTTCGGATTCAAAATAGAAGAATAAAAGAATAAGTAGAAGAATTTAGTTAAGTCAACCCAAACAGAAAAGGAGGTTCGGTTTTGAAAGGAATCGAGGCCCGGCCCGGCTCGCGTCGTTCCAACAACCGACTGGTAATAATATCAGCAAAAGAACGTTCTCCCGTGCTTCCAGACATGCCGAGCTCCCCAAATTTTTGTACATTCAAAAAAGGAATTGATTCCGTAAAAGATGGGATCAACCAGTAAATAGAAAATTACTGATATTCATCCTTGTGAGATTGTCAATTTTGTACCAAGGGTGTATTTTGATTATACCGAATTAGTATAGCTATCCTTCCTATGGCACAGCAATCCGGTTTTGCTTGGGGGCGAGGAGGGATTCGAACCCCCGACACCGTGGTTCGTAGCCACGTGCTCTAATCCTCTGAGCTACAGGCCCACCCGTCTCCACTGGATCTCTTCTCGGGGGTACCCCTTCATTTCGGGTTAAGAAGATGGGAAAGCGCCTTTCTCTCTATAAGAGCAGCGCGTTCCGAGGTGTGGTTTCGCAATCCATTTCCGCTTAGGTCAAGTTTCCTCAACATTATGGGTGAGGTGGAAGACCAGCAGCATCAAGCTCGGTGACAATCATAGAAGAATAAAAGAATAAGTAGAAGAATTTAGTTAAGTCAACCCAAACAGAAAAGGAGGTTCGGTTCATGGCCAAGGGGAAAGATGTTAGAATCAGGGTCGCTGGAAAAGCAAAAAGGTCAACAGGCCAGGTTTTACTACAATTACTTGAAATGCGTTTGGATAATATCCTTTTTCGATTGGGTATGGCTTCAACCATTCCTGGAGCCCGCAGTAGTCGCGAATATCTCCTTCTTCCCTAATCCAAGATTGGAGAAAGAAGATCTAAGAGGGACCTATGGAGAATGTGGTCAGAAATCCATAATAGAGTCCGACCACAATGACCGAATTAATTATCCTCCTCGAGAAACTTAGACTACTAAATAGAAAAGATTGCAGTCAGGTTGATAATAATCGAGTGCCATTACTTTGTCGGTCCGAACCAAGGAATCCGTTAGAAATGTTTTGAAATGGATATTGTTCTCTCTTTGATTAGGGATTGTTATATGAAAAGAAGTGGGGTTTGAAAAAGGGAACGGAATGCTCAAACCGGAACTGCTAGAGGAACGAATTTTCAATAGCATAACTTGGGCTCCTAGAATATGGCACCCTTGGGACAATCTATTTGATTGCAGGGTTTTGTTTTGTTCCGAAGCAAAGATATCCGCGGGGGCCGGTTCGTTCGTCCTATTCTGCTATTTAGGACCAAGTATCACCTAGCGAAATAGGAAAGTTTAAGAAGGAGCACTATGTAAAAGAGGGAATCTTTTTGGCTCCCAAGTCATACTGCATACATGCATTACATGAAGATAAGGAAGAAATAATCATGAAGCATAAAGACAGAAAATATAGAATCATAGTATATTCAATCAAAATCAAAGGTCAAATTCTCTTACCTAAGATCCCATACTATACTACCCTCTTAGACTTTTTAAGGCGATACGTTTTTTCCTAAAGCAAGTTCCCCCCCAACTGTAGCAGCTCCCTCTTTAAAATTTGTCCCTTTTTAATGGATTTACCCTGGGGAACGCGGGGTTTTTGGTGCATACAAGTATTTTTGTTCGAGCGACGGTGGGAAAGAAAGTGAAAACAATAGATCCAATTCTGGGTTTTGGGGATGGATTTATCACAACCCCGAGGACGCTTTACGCCCAATCATTCCGGATAACGCGGGCATATCGGTTGAAGTAGATTCTTCTTTTCTCTCAAAAAACCCCTTCCCAAACTGTACAAGCTTCTTCCAAAGCATACCCAAAACTGCTTAGCAACAGTCGGACAAGTGGGTAATGTTGGGGTGAACCAAAAAAGTTTGGGTAGAGCCGGATCTAAGTGTTGGCTAGGCAAACGACCCCCCCGTCGTCGTAAAGTAGTAAAGGTCCCCGCGAAGCTTTCGGGAAGAGGGGTAGAGTCCCGGATCTCAGGGCCGTTTTGCCAACCGCCGACATGAACGAAATCGAATTTCATTGCGTGAAATTAGGATTTCATGAGGGAGGAAAAGGCGAGGCGGAGGGTGGAGAGTCGTACAATGCCGTAACCTATAGAAAATCAAGAAAGGACTGGTACATAACTTGTATGTAGGTTGGCGAGGCTACCTTCTGATCCTTCAATGAAAGATTCTATCCGGATAAGCAGTGTAGAAGATCTAGGAGAAAGCTGCCTTTCTCACTGGAAAAGGGGAATACTAGATAGAGTCTGGGGCCGGAGCTGAAGATAAGAGTATATCGAACCCATACGTCGTCTTGCCATGAGCAGATTGTATCCATTGGGCGAATATAGGTTCGATCACATGCTTTTCCCGGCGGTCTGGAGAAAGCAGCAATCAATAGGACTTTCCTAATCCTCCCTTCCTTTCAGGAAGAATGTGAAATTCTTTTTCCTTAAATGGGAGCAGAGCAGAGTATCGGGAAGCACAGCTTGGGGAACTTCAATATCCACGGGCTTGCTAGCTAAATGGCAATTGGCACCAAGTTCACGAACTAATAAGGTTATCAAATGAATCGTAATCACAATAGAAATGGTTGAGAAAGAGATATGAGTTAGTATATGTTCTAAAGTTGCAAATAGCATAAGGGGAAGGTCCCATTACAAAATTGTAAATTTCGAATTGAATCCATTTTCTAATATATTGTATTCTTTTTCGAGAATGCCGCCTATATCTGATTCAACCTTAGCCGAGGAGGGTTCATTTTAGTTTCATATATATGGGAAATCCTTACTTCACATTTTTACCTTGGGAAGTCACCACAGGATTTATTCTTATTTCTCTATCTATATAGAACCCTCCTGTCATTTCTTCTTTTTGGTCTCATATAATTAAGGAATTATATACATCTAAAATCCAATAAAATTTCGCCTATACAAGAAGGATTACTTTTCCTTGGTAATGCTACTTAGGTAACGAAACGTTCATCTACGATCTTTCTTAAGAAAAGATAGGACTGTACGGCAGTTCTCGTTAGTAGATTCGCAGAACAGAAGAAGAAGACGAGTGGTGCTTGTTTGGGGGGTGTGCCACCTGAAATCGGGCTTGAAGCTCTCGCCTTACCAACGAGCCGACTGCTGATGGCTGTCATTAGAAGTAGCGCGTTTCGTGATTAAATCGCGAATTACAAATAGCTGAAAAAGCTTTATTGCTATCTCTAGAGGTAATCCACATTGATGTAATGAAAGCGAAGGACCCACAACAATGACAGAACGCCCCGAGTAATCGACCCTTTCCACCTCATCCGAGTCAGAGCTCTTAGTGACTTCCCCCATAGCAACGGAAGATGAGGGTTCTAACAATTGATACCCTTTCGCAAATAATTGAAATGCAATTTCGTGATCTGGGTCTTTAATTGTTGGAAACTTGTCAAGTTCTTCTGCCAAGGCTTGATTAATGAACCTACAAAATCCCTCGAATTGGATCTGACTAAATCCGGGTATTGTGGACATTCCCTCGTTTCCATTCCGGAGCATCTTAATCTTAATTTTCCTGTTTATCAAAGAAAAATTCCATTATCAGCCGAAATATTTCCACGTTCAAGCAGCTAATCAGTAAACGACTTCTCCGTAACAGTTTGAAGATTGGCTCGCAACGCAAGTAGCGGCAAGAAAGGAGAGCACTTGTTCCAATAGAGGGAACTTCTTTCTTAGTATGCGATGTTGCAATTTGACCTTATCATGTGGACCTCGGTTTTTCCATTCATCATTAGGGAGCGGGTTTTTCTTTGGCCAAAAGGTACTTCGAACTTGGAACGAGCATGAAGAGATTAACGAGACTTCTTTCTCTTTTGAGTTTTTCTGGCGGACCTGCCGCGCAAGATCTTTGGTCTTCCCCTGGAACCGATGAAAAAAAGTGGATCCCTTCTTATGTACTCGCTCAGAATGATTCTTCTCTATCTATAGTTCATGGCCTATTAGAAGTGGAAGGTGCTCTGGTGCAATCCTTACCGACAGAAAAAGATTGCAGTCAGGTTGATAATAATCGAGTGCCATTACTTTGTCGGTCCGAACCAAGGAATCCGTTAGAAATGTTTTGAAAAGGAATTTCGCTACCTTAGGACCGTTATAGTTACGGCCGCCGTTCACCGGGGCTTCGGTCGCCGGCTTCCCTGTCATCAGTTCTGGTGAGGATGTGTCTCAAGCTTCAAATGCTCCACAAGCTTTTGAGAAACCAAATTCTCAATGCCGCGTGGAGGTGGAAGGCCTACGGGTCGTCAACTTATTTTCTCGGAGAAGAAACAATGACGGTATCTGAGGAATAAGCATCGGCTAACTCTGTGCCAGCAGCCGCGGTAAGACAGAGGGGCCAAAGGGAGTTCCAGGTGCCTCCTAAACAAAAGTGAAAGGTTGTGTGTGTGCGAGATCATCGACCTTCTGTTGGCAAGTTGGATCCGCGGCAGTGAGGGTCATACTTCTTAGAGTGGGGTGGAGCACCAGCACCTTAAGCTGCACCAGTATCTTTTTCAGATAGACACCGATTAATTCGGTCGTTGTGGTCGGACTCTATTATGGATTTCTGACCACATTCTCCATAGGTCCCTCTTAGATCTTCTTTCTCCAATCTTGGATTAGGGAAGAAGGAGATATTCGCGACTACTGGCGGTTTCATTATGGGGCAGCTCATGATCTTCAGCCGGAAGAAGAAGCGAGGTGACAGTGGGTAGCACTGCTTGAGTCCTCTTCTACATCTTGAGTACTTCCCACTCCAATGGATCTCGTTTTTAGAATAGCTTTGATCCGGCCATGTAGAGCACTCATAGAGGTCCGGCTTCACGTTAGTAATCTACCACACCCATGCTGGAGAGTGGATAAAAAAAAATGGAACTATGATTCATAATCACTATTAAGACCTCGCAACCAGACTGAAAAATTCAAGTAGTTCTTAAATAAAAATAAAAAAGAAATTTTCTTCCTTCAGATGTCAGGAGACTACGATTATAGCTTTGGCCGTAATGTTTCTATTAGGAGTAGAAACATTGGCTAAGACTTTATGTCCGCACTTAGGTTTCTACTAATCTAAAAAAAAGGAAGTCATAGTTTTTCCATCCAAAAAAGCTTTTCTAGTTTAAGCTCTATATTTCTAGACATTATGGTAGTTCGACCGCGGAATTTTTTTGTTTCGGTAGCTCTGGAATATGAGTGTGTGACTTGTTAGGTTGGCTGGTGCAGGCAGGTTTGATAACTCAGTAAGAGAGTATTGACCACTTTGGGAAATCCCCCAAATGAGATCAATCTTGATTTCTCTTTTGGCGCGATCAGGCTTAGCGCCCAAGGGTATGAGCCTTGTGAGCTACCAAGCTGCTCTACCCTCTTAAACTAAAGAGGGGGACGCGAATCCTCTTGAAAGAGAGGGGTGCCCTTGGGAACGCGGACACAGGTGGTGCATGGCTGTCGTCAGCTCGTGCCGTCTTTCCTTTTGTCGAAGTGAAATCGTAGAACACAATGTGATACGATGAGATAGAATGCAATAGAAATAGAAACAAGGTAGCGAGCGGGTTACCTACTCCTAAGGGTCAAAGCAAGCCCTTTAATTCGGATTCTTGAACCTCTTTCACGCTCATGTCACGTCGAGGTACTGCAGAAAAAAGAACTGCAAAATCCGATCCAATTTTTCGAGCAGATACGACGGCCACACACACTTCTTTTTAGCCGAATAAAGCCGGATCTACTACACTATAAGGATCAGAGAAAGATTGAGAAAGCAAGACGTACGCCATTCCCAACGCGGAGCGCCTTTATTTTCGTATTGAACTCCGCTAGGAAGAAAAAGTGAGACCGTAGCCTTGTCGAACAACCTCGTTTCTCGCTTTTGTCGATTGACTCGTGGGACTCTAAAGACTCCTTAGGGCTGCTACAAGTAAGCGCTTTGGGAGAGAACCCTCGATGTTATTGCTGGAGCCAGAACAAAAACTTGGCAGAAGCACCAGCCAGAAGCCCCTTAGGGTGAGCCACGCGTGAGTGAAGAAGGGCAATGCCGCTTGTAAAGCTCTTTCGTCGAGTGCGCGATTATGACAGGACTCGAGGAAGAAGCCCCGGCTAACTCCGTTGGCAGTTCCCGCTCCTTGAGCGGTACCAAATAAATGATTACTCGAATCAGGGTTTTGGGCATAAAGATTCCACTGACCCGTTAAAAGCGAGGCCCACTGCTGGCGCTAATTCACTTCTTTCATTGAGCTGTGCTATATCACGATTCCTCCAACAATAAGACCTTAGGCTGACCGATCTAACCTATACAAAGATATCCGTTTCCGGGTAAAATATACCCTTTACTTTAATTATTTAAAATTCTTTTATTTAGAATTGGAACATTTCCGCGGGTACTTTTTTATTTTGGAGAAGAAGCGGCAGAAATTAGAACAGAAATATCATTTGATTCGTCAATCTTTAAAAAAAAGATAAGAAGCAAAGTTTCTCCCTTGAGTTTGAGTGAAAAAACGAGTGATTGAGTTCAGTAGTTCCTCATAGAAAATTATTGACTCTAGAGATATGGTAATATGGAGAAAACAAAATTGTTTGAAGCACGCACAGAACCGGAAGCGCCCCTTGTTTAAAAGAGAGGAGGACGGGTCTCGCATGAATTGCTAAGGATCCAGTAAGTCCAACATTGATTCCTTCGGACGTGTCAATTGGACAAATACGCCCATAGTGACTCGGATGAATATCTCGGCTCCGAAAACTTGCAGTTCTCCCAGTCAACCCTCCAGGACCTAAACAACTCACTTTTCGCTCAAAGGATACAAACAGGGATTCGCAAACAAAAAAAGGAATTCGTAGTCACTTTTTCCTGTCGCGTAAAAAAAAGTCTTTACGCGAGAGCAATAGCGGTTTGGATACATCTATCTCTTCTGAGCAACCTCTTTTGGATTCTCAATTAGGGGAAATTTTTGAATTAGATCGAGCTACTTTGAAATCAGATGGTGTTTTTCGCAGCAGTCCAAGGGGTTGGTTCACTTATTTGACTATCCATAATAGTGCGGAAAGAAAGCCCGGAGGAAGAGTGGCCTTGAGTTTCTCGCCCCTTTGTCTTAGGATAGCACAGTACGATGAAAGTTTTAAGCTGTGTCATTACCTCTCCGTTGTTGGTAATGTTGATGGAACAGGGCCAACTTCTATTTAAGAAGGAAAGGGAAACGGTAACAGAAATCTCATTTCATAGTACCCCGCCGATATCAGAAATCAAGTACAAATGAGCCCTCTTATTAAGGAAAATCCAAATGATAGCCTTCCGAGCCATTCTCATTTCAAAAGCAAAAGATCGGCCAACTAAGTCTTCAAATGAAGAACTTTTACTCCGGGTCAACCTCTGGAATCCCGAGAACTCGGAATCAGAGGCGGTTTACGAAAGAGAGAGAGCTCGTGGAAGACTTGAGAAATGGAAATATCTGTCCATTTTAGTTTCCATTTCTTCCTAACAGGAAACTCAAATGTCACTGTGCGTAACACATCTAATTGGAAGTGGAATGAAGATAATGCGCTTTACTCTTTCATTTGTAGCTGGATTACCCCTGGGCTAACTTGAATCTGTTTTGTTTCGTTTTTCACTAAGCAATTGCCTTCTTGCTTTTCATGGTTCTCATCTCTGCAACTCGCGATTTTCGACTCATATCGATTCTACCCATTTGACCCTCCTTTTGGGAATCACAATAGAGGTACTCGTAATTGTGTGGTTAGAAAGAGAAATATCCGCGTCGATACAACAACGTATTGGTCCTGACCAACACTTGATCAGGAACCGGGCGCAGAAATTCCTTGAAGAGACCTACAACCAATGCCTAAATAAAGGCATATGTCGAAAAGTTCCACTACTAATAGATTCAGTAAAGGAAGGCCCGGAACGGGCGGACATCCAGAAAAGAAGGGGCATTAGAAAACGTGCTGAAAGCAACAAAGTGGCGGACATTTTTTTTTGAATTCTGGGAGAAGAAATTCCCAGCCCGCGCTCCATGGTTAGAACCTCTAAGGGGCCCCAACGGTTTGGACTTGAGTAGGTTGAAAAAAGACATACAACCTTGGCAAGAACGACGTTCAGCAGAATATATGACCCACGCGCCTTTAGGCTCTTTAAATTCTGTGGGTGGCGTAGCTACCGAGATCAATGCAGCCCTTGGTAGAGTTCCTAAAGAAGAAAATGATCTATTTGATACTATGGATGACTGGTTACGAAGGGACCGCTTCGAACCACGTTTGGATTTGGAGTCCAAACGGCCCAGCGAAAGAGGATTTTCAGTCCCAAGAGAAATTCTTTCTTCATTTTGCTCCCTTTCACTTGGCTGTATTGGGTGTTCTTATATTGATCCCTGAAACAGATCTGTCTTTCTTCTCAGCAATGATTCGAAGCACTTCTTTTTCCATTACACTATTTCGGAAACCTAAGGACTCGATCGTATGGATATGGAAAATACAGGATTTCTGATCCTAGCGGGAAAAGGCGCAGCGGTTTCGAAGACTGAAGCTCTTCTTGCAAGTATCAACAGTTCAGAATGCCAAATAAGAGTTTCTTGTGGTCGAAATCAAATGGTAACCTGTTTCTATTAATCTCAAAAGCTTACAAACAAGCTTTAGCAGTATGTTTGCATGTCATGTTTTTGGCCAAACAGCATATCTATGATGTCAGCCGCCGAGGGCTTTCTATTATCAAACGAAATGCCATAAAATCTGAAAAGGCTGGCAAGCGGCTCGGGCAGTGGAACATTTCTGACCCCTATTTGCATTTCAGTGGGTTGGTCTGGTATGAGAAGTTTTGGGAAAGAGTATATTACAGCATTTCTAATTCGTGAATTTCTAATGATCGCCGTGTCCTGCATAGCTTCATCGTCGAGAGGGAAACAACCCGGATCACCAGCCAAGTGGAGTATGCATGAAAGAGTCAGATGCTTCTTCTATTCTTTTCCCTGGCGCAGCTGGGCCATCCTGGACTTGAACCAGAGACCTCGCCCGTGAAGTAAATCATCGCCCCTACGATCCAACCGTTTCATCCTCTTTCGGCAAAGGAAGTTGGACTTTAGTTAGCTAAAAAAAAAGTACCAGCAGCCTGTCTGTGCCCTTTGAGTCTATAGCCGCCAAATCTAAAGATTCCTTAAGTTGTCGTACGACTTCTTTTTCTTCTTTTGTCAATGATCGGTGACAATGAATGCTACGAATGTTCGCTTCCACTAATTTAGTCTAAGAATTTTGAGGTGCCCATAGCTTCCCGGAAAGAAGAAGAGTCATTGTCGTTTCCTGACCGATATGAATGCACATATTTACCCCCGCCTCGGGAAATACCACCAGTAGAGTCTGCAGAAGGCCGCACCCCCTGGAGTGGACGAGAAAGAAAGGATTTTTTCTCGGAGCAACCCCCAGGTTCCAGACCCAGGAGTTCACTTTCCCGATCAGGCACTTGCCATCTATCTTCATTGTTCAACTCTTTGATGAAAAGATGAAAAAAGCCAAAAAAAAGCTCTGCCCTTCCATCTCTTGGATAGATGGAGAGGGAGGGCAGAGGCCTTTGGTGTCCCTTTCAGTGAAGAATTGGGGCTTCACACTTCCCGAATGCCTCTTTCTTGTACTAATTAATGTGTATGGTCTAGTCTTTCCAATGCCTCCTTCCTTGCCGCCAACTCAATTAAGGTTGGCTACCTTGCTTTCGTTGCATTCGTTAAACGGTAGCTTCCGCTTCTTTGCTTCAATTGATGTGAATGATCGTGTCTTGACATCAATTGAAGTCTGATTAGATATGTCATTGAAACAAATCTGTTTTGTCTCTGTTTTCTTTTAGGATGATGAGGATGAGCCAGCCGATCCTAACAGAATTTTGGAGAAGCGGACGAAGCCTAAAAATAAGATAAAGATGTCTCCGACGCGACCGGACTTCAACTAGATTTTATAGGGGTCAGGAGGGACAATAAAGATATGCTGTTTTCTATCAGTCCCAAGCGGATACCCCCCCAGCTTCCACTGTCCGCTTACCGAGGAAGAGATGCGGGAGGACCCAGGGCCAGAGCAAGTTGGGTTGGGGTATAGAGCCGTAAGCGCGGTGGGGGTGACAGGGAAAGCTCCCGTTTCCACTTTGCTTCTTGTAAATATAGAAAAGAGAACTTGCGGGAGGAACAACTTTCATTTCTCTGCCCGGGCACCAGTCCTACATTTTTGTTCTCTGTGGAGGGATCGTACCATTCGAGCCTTTTTTTCATGCTTTTCCCGGCGGTCTGGAGAAAGCAGCAATCAATAGGACTTTCCTAATCCTCCCTTCCTTTCAGGAAGAATGTGAAATTCTTTTTCCTTAAATGGGAGCAGAGCAGGTTTGAAAAAGGATCTTAGAGTGTCTAGGGTTGGGCCAGGAGGGTCTCTTAACGTCTTCTTTTTTCTGCTCAAACCTACTGTACGAATAGCATCTACTGCTGTTCTTTGACCAGCATAGGGTGATGCTTTTCTTGAGCTTTTGAATCCACAAGTACCTGCGGAGGACCAGAAAACCACCCGACCTTGCGGGTCCGTAACAGTTATAATGGTATTGTTGAAACTAGCTTGAACATGAATAACCCTTCTTTGTTCTGTTGTGGAATCGAACCACTAGCACAAATTGGATTTCGAGTCCAGGGCGCTCAAAAGGATTTAGAGTCCTTTTACCAACCAGTCAGAACCAATATTTCAGGGATCAATCAAACTACCTCTTTCTATTCCAATGTTCTATTCCGTTTTTTCTACAAATTTCGAGTCCAATGCGCTTAATCATTTCTTCACATGTACCTGCAGTCGCATTCAAGTAATGCCCCTTAATTTCACCGGTTTCGGCCTGTGCTTTATAAATAGCTTCGGCACAAAAGACAACATCTTTTCTTTAACAACTACCATACAAGCTATTCGCTTAATACATGCTAGTAGGTAGGCTGGTGGTGGAGTATTTATTTTCGTCTTTTTTTGGTCTGTCTGTATTTCGGTTTTGGGATGGTGCGAATCCATCTATCCACCATTCTTTTATCTTTCAGTAGTGCTCTTCCTTGTTTAGATCCTATTTCAATCGGAACTTTCCGCGTATGTTGCTACTCTTTTGAAAGAAAAAAGAATAGGAATTCCCGAAGTAATGTCTAAACCCAAGGATTTCACAAATCAAAGATAAAGGATTCCAGAACAAGTAAACACAATTTTCAATTGTCTCAACAGCAGAATTGGGTTCATAGCTCTATCTTGATTCCATCGAGGAGTCGAGCCCCGAAGCTAAGCCACTAACAGTAGGAGAGCGCTCAGGTTTGTAAGGTTTTTTAAGAAGGCCTCTTGTGTACTATAGGTGCAGCAGAAACAGGGCTGCTGAGAGGAGGCGTTGACAACCTAAGAACAAGAATGGAAAAAGGATTGATTGCTCGACGAAGTACAGGATCCCATTTGCTCCCCTAGCTTTCGTCTCTCAGTGTCAGTGTCGGCCCAGCAGAGTGCTTTCGCGGATATGTACCAAAAAAGGTCTCATAAGTAGTTATTAATAAAATCGAAGTTGAAGTTGGAGTTACCAAAGTTTGGGGGTCGCCTGTACTACCCCTTGTTGGTACGGAGGGACGGAGGAGGCTAGGTTAGCCGAAAGATGGTTATAGGTTTAAGGACACAAGGTGACCCTGCTTTTTCAGGGTAAGAAGGGGGTTAGAATCCGAGCTCTTCCAGAGTGGTATCTCACTGATGGCTCGGGCCCCCCGGAAGGGGGCCTTCTTCGCCTTCCACCTAAGCTGCGCAGGAAAGGCCCAAAGCCAATCCCAGGGCTTGTTGCTTTCTTCTTTTTTGCTCAAACTTGATTTTGCAGATCTCCTTTGCTTGCCGATAGAGATTTCCAATCCCATCGCTCGTCCTTAGGAAACGGACTCGCTTCGCTAGCTCTAGGTGAATTTGCAAAACAGGGAAGAAGGGTAGATAAAAAGAAGGGGGAATCCAAATAGTTAATTAAGTTCAGAATGGTATTCCATAATGGAATACCCATCAAAACAAATTTATTCAGAAGTAATTCGTCGAGATCGTGCACCTTTTTCTTATTTATCCGAAAAATACTAAAAAATATTCTAAAGTGCAGCCGGATAGATCCAATCTATTCTTGAAATAGACAACTCGCACACACTCCCTTTCCAAAAAAAATCAAAACACCAACCACTACAGTTAGATTTATTAGATTTGTTGCTAAAATATCGGTATTAAGCCCGAAACTGCCAGCGGATGGCCAGTGAGCTAAAAAAACGAAAGAATGCCATCTGCGAGTGGTTCGGCTTTTTCCTAAGCAAGGACGGAGCCGTCGAGTGAGGATTGGTTGAGCGTGCTTTCGCTGCTCGTGGTGGAGTACTCTATGAATTATTCGCTCTATTATTGCCTCAGGATGTGATCGGGATTAAGCCGCATGTCGATCGATACCGGGGGGGACTCAAGGGATTCATTCTTTTTCGCACTAATGGAGGACATGAATTCTGGGCAAATTATCTATGTTACAGTCTATTAAAAAAAGGACTTCTAATAAGAAATTATTGAATATCTTTATTTTATGAAAAATTGTGTCTATCAGGCACATTCAGGATATGCCTACGCTATTTAATTATTCATATTTACTAGAAAGCACAAAAGGTAATGACGAGAGGGCCCTCCTAGGTGCCCAGAAAAAGAGAAACTAGTGGTATTCCTTCTCGAGCTTCTATTTCTTCCGTTAAGGGAGATTCGGGAAAAGATGGAATAGGAAGACGTGTTTCCAGAACGAACAAGATACGGATTTTGTTCACGCGGTGATCTTCTCTCTTTCCAAGAGTACTACCCTTTACGTAGTCTATGTCTGGGGAGACAGGTGCGGTAGAGAGGTCCCCCACTTCGATTCCTGTCCCGTTAGCATCTCCGATCCGAGAGCTGGGATGACTCCGTTAGTTTCGGTCGGGCCAGGCTTTCATTGGAAAAACCAACGCCGACCCCTATCTCAGTCTCCTTTTCTTTTCGGGAGCAGAGCTGAAAAAGATGGACAGTAAAAATCAGTAATTAAAAGAATAAAAAAAGCTTTTATTGAGTCATTTAAGTTATAGAAGAATTCCTGAACCCAAGAATTAAAAATGACAAGTCGAAGTTGAGAGTGAGCTTTTATTGAGTCATTTGTTTATCCTTTTTCTTGTATGTGTTCCTAAGAGAAGTAATTTGTCCTGATGTTTCGAGGTCTCAAAAAAAGGGCGTGGAAACAGATAGAAACTCTTGAATGGAAATTGAAAAGAAATGTAGTCCCAGTTCCTTCAGAAATGGTAAGATCTTTGGCGCAAGAAGAAGGGGCGACCCCTATCATCTTGACTTGGTTCTGCTTCCCCTCTTGAAAAAGTACTACGCCTGACCGGCTTCCCGGTAAGCCCTGCAAAATGTTTGGCCTACCGTGAAAACGGGGTTGTGGGAGAGCAATACAAGCGTTGTGCTGCTAGGCGAAGCGGTTGAGTGCCGCACCCTAGATGGCTAAAGTCCAGTAGCCGAAAGCCTCACTAGCTTACGCTCTGACCCGAGTAGCATGGGGCACGTGGAATCCCGTGTGAATTAGCAAGGACCACCTTGCAAGGCTAAATACTCCTGGGTGACCGATAGCCTGACGCGCGTCATTCGTTTTAAATAATCTTCCGGATTTTTTGCTCTGTTAGCAGAGCGTTTGGAGGCCAAGGCTAGGCTTCTTTTCTTCGTTTTAGCTCTTTCTAGTATCATCTATCGCGAAGCGTCGCCAATGCGTCTGGCAGTGGGTGTAACATCCATCATACTCAAATAGAAGAAGGTTTGCTCCAAGGCAGTTAGAATCATTTACAGAACCTGGGTTTGCACCTACTGAGGAGGAGAAAGGGCCGACGCGCGCTTCCCCTAGCGCAGGCAGTAGTTTGATAGCGAGTTCACCTTCCTAGTAACGTTTGCTCATTTCATTCATTCTCATTCAAATCTCCAAAGCGCTCATCCAAAGAGTAAGATATGGGAACTCGGATCTGCTTCATTCTTCCTGACTAGAACTATTGGAATTTCGATCTCATTCTGTTCAATAATCACTGTCCACAAGTTCATGGCCTTAGAGTGATAAGGGAATTACGTGGAACCTCTCTTTCAATAAGCATTCCTCTTGTCAAAACTTGTTTAGCGGTGACTTCTATCGATCAGGGTTATCCCATGGATACTATTTGTATTTTGACTGTCGAGTACAGGGATCTTGCAATAAAACACTCTTGCTTGGAAGGTATGGTAAAGGTAAACTGTTTCTCTTTTTATATAAAAAAGAGAGTGCTAAAGGAGTCATTCAGAAGTGAGTGAAGGGGCGCAGAAAAAAGCTCATTTCTTTCATTCAGGTTGAACTCAAAAGTCATTTAGAAACTGCCAAAGATTCTGGATGCTAATATAGTATCCTACAGTATAGACCCACATGTGTTCTAAATGTTATGTTTAAAGCTCTGACACTTAGATTTACTCCTCTAGCTCGACAAGTAATCAGCAAGGTGACACTCTACCGCTGAGTTATACCCCTTCCCCGTCCCATCGAGAAAGAGAATTAACGAATCCTAAGACAAAGGGGCGAGAAACTCAAGGCCACTCTTCCTCCGGGATTCTTCGCAATGACCTCAATTTTAGCCAGATCTCTCCCTACCTTTCAAGTACCTCGGGCCCAACAACGAACTCTTGAATTGACGTTACAGATGGTGATACTGGATCCACCTCGCACTTACAACCAAACAGGGCTTCTCAAGCTCAAGCATTTACTTTTCTAGTTAGAGACCAGCGTCTTGGAGATAATGTCGGATCCGCTCAAGGACCCACACTGGACTTGAATCGCGTCGATGACTCTAATCTTTAGAGACAGAAGCAGATGGGAGATTCTCTCCAAAGCAGACCAGAACCCGTAGGCCTTCCACCTCCACGCGGCATTGCTCCGTCAGGCTTTCGCCCATTGCGGAAAATTCCCCACTGCTGCCTCCGGGCTGGGATAGTGGCGCCCATTCCTAACCTGTTTTGCAAAGGTTCGCTCATGCTGGAGGTACTAACCACTTAGTGATCGGTCCGCTATTCTTCTTCTTCGGATTCAAAATAGAAGAATAAAAGAATAAGTAGAAGAATTTAGTTAAGTCAACCCAAACAGAAAAGGAGGTTCGGTTCATGGCCGAGAAGCCAATATGCATGTCGACAAAGGCGCCTGGAAAACCAACCAAAGAATGGAGAAGATCTAGGATAGGCGGCCAACCTCCTGGAAAGAGCGATGTGCATAGACCGGGTGAGTAGGGATGCAGCTCCGTGGACAAGAAGATAAGACTAGAAGGCTCAGCAGAAGCTAAACTAAAAACTAGAACTATGCTTCCCACACCCGCACTGTCACCTGGAGCAGTTTCTGGAAATTTAAAACCCGATTTCCTCTATAAATTCTCCGATCTAAATGGCAGAGAAGTTTCCATATTTCTACCTTTTCTTGTTGGAGGGGCGACCGTCCGTTGAACTACCAAAAAAGGGTAAACCAATGTGATCATGACATTGTAGGTGCTTGCGATGGGACGGATGCGACTTCCCTCATAAGTAATGGGTGGCATAGCCCGTAGCAGAAGTCCCCTTTTTTGATCCTCGCAGTGTCCCGCCCCCCCCGAAGGATCGGTGCGGCGGTTAGGCATCCTTAGACGAAAGAGTGGTCTTTCAGGATTGGTCGTCTGAAACTGAAACCTGCGATGTCTAATCCAACTCGGCACCTAACCAGCTTGTCAGCATCGTAAGTTTGCCTTCCTCTCGTTCTGATTGCAAAGGAGAAAGTGGATTATCAACCAGTGGTCGAGTCCCACTCGTGTTCTTTGCAGTCCATAGACTCATCGCACTCTGTTGCCCTAGCTGTTGTTTATCGCCCACCGCAGTAAGACCTTTTATTAGGATCATGCCCAAGGTCTTTGTCATCCACCGATTGTCCTACGGATAATGCAAATCGAAGCTATTTGATGTCTGACTCAGGCCTATATGACCGATCGATCGAAGGAAATAATAATAAAAAGGCTTATGCTCCTTTATCTTAAAAGAACGGACTAACAGGGTCAGCTACTTAGCCAACTTTCATAATTAAATACCGTCACTGTATGGATAACTCTTATTGTGAAAAGAGCTATTTACTCTATAATGGATAGGTAGAGCCAGAGTCATTTTCTTCCTTTTTCCAAAATAGTCGACGGTCTTACACCATTGGGATACTTCGGAGAAACTGGAGTACATATCACGGTTTCATGCCTGCAGTAATCGAAGCTGTTACACCAGAAAATATTTATTGTCTAGATAGGTTGAATTCTTTGAATATATGAAACAAGATATCGCACTGCTTGGTGGAATAATGCATAGGGCCAATAACATTTCTTTATAGGGATCTGTACGGGATTGATATTACTCGAAAATTCCTTCAGAATTGAGAATCAATCCATGTTAGGTCAACATCGAGACAGAGCATCTCAGTTGACTCTGTCAAGGAAGTGAATCACGAACATAAGAATTTCTGGTTTAGCATGTTCCCAGAAAGAAGATACTTTTTTTCCATTCGAGAAACGAGGAGCACCTTTCAAATACCACACATGAGTCACGGGACATGCGAGTTTGATGTATCCCATTTGATATCTTCGTATCCGAGAATCCACAAATTCCACCCCGCATTTTTGGCAAAATCTCTCGTCTTCGTTTTCAGCTCCGCTCGCTCGAGAATTGCCACAAGCGCAAATTCCGCTTTTTATGGGTCCAAAGATTCTTTCGCAAAAGCGGACAACTGATGCCCACTTACTAGTGCGCGGGAAACACTTTTTTAGCGAAAGCGGAGGCGAGATGAGGAGAGCAAGATATTATGCCTAGATCCCGCGCAAATGGAAATTTCATTGATAAGACCTTCTCAATTGTAGCCAATATTTTATTGCGAATAATTCCGACAACCTCAGGAGAAAAAAAGGCATTTACTTATTATAGAGATGGTGCGATTTGACTCTTTTGTGTGTACGAGATTAGAATAACTTCAAAATAACTGACATAATTTTTTATTTTTCCTGATCAGAAAAATATATGAAAAAGAAAGGAGGTAGAAAATTTTTGGGATTCATGTCACGTCGAGGTACTGCAGAAAAAAGAACTGCAAACTCGACTATTGGTAAAGCGGTCATACTTCCTTCGCCTAAAAGAGAATTTAATTTAGCGGCTCTTTCTAAAAGGCGTGAATGCAAATAAAAAACATCCCCTGGATAAGCTTCACGGCCGGGGGGTCTTCTTAATAGAAGGGACATTTGGCGATAAGCTTGCGCTTGTTGATTCCGTCTAAAATCGATTTTACGGTATAGGCGCTTATGACCTCCCCCTCTATGCCTTGCGGTAATGATTCCTCTGGAATTACGACCTTTACCACAACGGTGCCGTCCATGGATCAAATTATTTCGTGGATTGGATTTCACTTCAAAGTTACAAGCCTTTGCACAATTCGCCTCTGCTCTCGATAAAACAAGTCAGAATCAATTGGCAAGGGGTCGACGATTAAGGGAATTGCTTAAACAATCCCAGGCAAACCCTCTCCCAGTGGAAGAGCAGATAGCTCAATTTCTCGATGTTTCGATGAGAATTTCTTGACTTTCCATATATAGAAAGAGATAGACTATAAATGACATCTCTTATGTCAATAAGACCAAAGGGATGGATATTAAATGATAGGATCCTTCGCCTAAAAGAGAATTTAATTTAGCGGCTCTTTCTAAAAGGCGTGAATGCAAATAAAAAACATCCCCTGGATAAGCTTCACGGCCGGGGGGTCTTCTTAATAGAAGGGTCATATATCATATCGGGTAGGTTATCGTATTTCATTGCTACAAACATGGGTTATTGTAAAATAACACATGTCATTTGGATACTTCTCTTCAACTCCGAAGTATTTTGATACAATACAAATAGTTGAAGTTAATTTTACGAAAGAAAAAAAGGCGGGGCGGGCCATCAACCTTCGAATGGTGTTGGTCCTACGGACCGTGAACGGATTCGCCTCTGGCCTCTGGACCCAATTTGTTTATATCATGGGCTCGAAAAACGGATCCAAATTTGACTGAAATGCACGATCTTCACAGGTATCACTTTTCACGGAGCAGAGGCGAATTGTGCAAAGGCTTGTAACTCTGCGAATTGAGCTAGTTCCAATTTTGATTTGCCAGCTACTTGTTTCATGGCTTTAATTTGAGCCGCGGATCCTACTCTGGAAACAGAAATACCCACATTAATAGCTAGCTTCCTTGTTTGTGGTACCAGGAATGTGTCATCTTGATCAAGGAGTCTGGAACTACTTTAGATATATCTTCTGAAACTTTTTTCAAATCCAAAAGTCCAGTACCTTCCTACAAATTAGTGAATTAGGAGGGGGGGCTCTTTTGTGTAGCAAAATAAAAAGTCGGGCAATCTTTCAAACTTGCATCCGAAATGTTAAATATTTATACAAAGAGGACTCAAGTTCCATAATCGAATAGAGAAGAAAAGCATTCATTGTGGCAGAAGTGATATACCTGGTTCAGCCCTTGTTGACGATTCTTTACTGCGACAGCATCTAGGGTTCCTCGAATAATGCGATATCTCACACCGGGTAAATCCTTAACCCTTCCTCCTCTTACTAATACTACAGAATGTTCGGACATTAATGAACTTTATAAGAGAGTTATCCGTCGGAACAACAACCTTGCCTATCTATTAAAAAGAAGTGAGCATATTGAGAGGGTGCTTCGCTCTATCACAACTGATAGTTTCAATTATTCGAGCAAGAAAAGGAGGTAGCCGTAGAGTTAAGTAGAGGTGGTAGGAGGGATGCAATAAGTAGTATCGGACAAATTAGTGGAAGTAAGTTCGGAAGATTGGTAAACAAAAGATAATAGGAGCCGAAGTCAATCCCTTAAAACACTCCTCCCCGAGGGGACGTTATCGGTCGCTTCGTTCCCTTGATGAATTGGATCTTGAGTCAAAAAACTTCGCTACTTTTTAGGGTGAAAGAATGACAAAGAGACTGACATCGCAGAGGATGGGAAGGACCCAATCGCCTGCCTCTTTCTTGGTCCACCCCCCTGGTGGGTACTTTATAGCTCACAACACGAGATAGGCAGATATGTGACAAGAATTGGGGATCGGATGCGGGCGAAATTCCCGCCAATGGCTGAGATGTTCAGTCGACTCCCTCCCCCTTTGTGGGGGTCTGGACCCCTACGAGTGAGCAGAAAAGGGAGGATGAAAGAGGCCCTGGTGAACCGTCATAATAAGTGAACAAGTGTAAGCTTTGCTGCCCTCAGTTCGGATTGCAGGCTGCAACTCGCCTGCATGAAGCAGGAATCGCTAGTAATCGCCGGTCATCCATACGGCGGTGAATCCGTTCCCGGGCCTAGAGTTGCTCTTTGGAGAGCACAGTACGATGAAAGTTGTAAGCTGTGTTCGGGGGGGAGTTATTGTCTATCGTTGGCCTCTATGGTAGAACCCGTCGGGGAGGCCTGAGAGGCGGTGGTTTACCCTGTGGATTCAATTGTCAACCGGTCCTATCGAAAGTAGGGTTGACTATGGATTCGAGCCATCGCACATGGTTTCATAAAATCTGTACGATTTTCCCGATCTAAATCGAGCAGGTTTCCATGAAGAAGATCTTGTTCAGCATGTTCTATTCGATACTGGTAGGAGAAGAACCCTACTCGGTATTCTTAAAAAAAGAGGGGAAGCAGAACCAAGTCACTTTCTTTCTCTCAATTGAAGAAGTAATTGGAAAATAAAACAGCAAGTACAAAAATGAGTAATAAACCCCAGTATAGACTGGTACGATTCAATTCAACATTTTTCTACTTTGGAAGTTCTTGACAAGTCCCAAGTGGAGGAGATTAAGAGGTCATTAAAGAATTCTTCCTTTTATTTCTCTTCGATGTATCGATCATGCATTCCTAAACCACATAAGCCAGGGGAGATGCGCCCCATTAGACAGCCTCATAAGGCAGACATCATTGTCATGGATACGGCTTTTGAACATCGTTTTTGAAGACATCTTTCTAACGTACTCCCATGGGTTTCGAAAAGGGAGAGGAGTCATCCCCTTTTTCGCTCATGTTCCAAAATTGGGAAAGGTTGATAGACTCATTCAAGCAGATATAGTAGGTTCTTTTTTGAATATTAATATTCATATTTGCATTTCAACATTAAGCGCGCATATTGGGCAAGGTAATGATGCCTTCTGTAATTTGATTGAAGCTAGTGATATCAAAGATCAGAATCGATCAAGTTATGCATTCTTTTTTTAAGGAATACATCGGGTAAGCCCCTTATCTCCAGTTCTTTTTGAATATCTTCTTACATCAACATAGGTGTTCAAGGACAATATGGTGACTCGGCAGGATTTCTCTGATCTTTTTGTTAGTCAACTGGTTGTGGAGAGATCAAGTGTCAACTGGTTCACTTGTGATTCGCAGACTAATACGACAGAAACGTATTTACGGCCTAAGCTAAGCGTTCACCCTCAATGTTGGTTCTATTAAATGAATTGGGATCACTCTAACATTAGCAGGATTACTCTAACAAAAGATCCGTAGCTACCTGCTGCTGGGTGCACTTATAACACGAACCAAGTAAGCGGGTGCTTCCCTTGTTGAGGTAAGAGCAAATGACCTTATTCGCGATTTCCTAAGAATTGAGTTAGTCAAGTCCACCCTAAAGTGTCAGTTTATGTTGGAATTGCTTTGCTCTTTTCTTTACAGCTCAAGCAAATTATCGTGATTTCCACCCTAAACCTAGCGGAGATTCCCGCTCGCTCGTGGCGGGGGAGTAAGTCAAAATAGAAAAAACTCACATTGGGTTTAGGGATAATCAGGCTCGAAGGGGACTAAAGAAACAAGAACAACAACGACTAATTCATCCGCTAATATATTCCCGAAAAGTCGAAAGCTAAGCGATAATGGTTTTGTGAAATCCTCTAGGATGTTAATTGGTAAAAGGATTGGGGTTGGTTTAATATATTTCTCGAACTGTTGCAGTAGAATCACAACAAACTCGCGTATAGGGAACTAAATTAATTTAGCTACCTATCTAATTTATTGTAGAAATTCAGAGATCCGCGATTGGACATGGAAAATAGAAATACTTTTTCTTGGGTAAAGGAACCACCCGTCATTGCAAATAACTGCTCCTTACTCTTTGATTGTATGTCCATTTTGGATGTCTGGCACGAGATGAAAAAGCCATTCCTTTTCGCTTTCCTTCAACCACTCAGTATACTTTTTTACTGGAAGAGTCAAGCGAAAGCAATTAGTTTAGAAGGAAGAGGAAGACCTAGGGGGCTTACGTCCTCATTTCACTCTTTTTGCTCCTGCGAGACACGACTCAGAAAAAGGAATGATAGTTACTTTTTTCTCTATAACAGGATTCCTAGTTTCTCGTTGGGCTTCTTCGGGACATTTTCCATTAAGTCCTCCTAGCCTAGATTTTCACTACATTCTTTGGGGTCAATGCCTACTTCTTGAACTTGAAATACCTGTATCCCTTCTTCGATAAGTGGAATTTTTCGCTTGAGCGTCTACTTTGGCGAAACCCTGGACAGGCGGTGGAAACTACCAAGCTGGAGTACGGTAGGGGCAGAGGGAATTTCCGGTGGAGCGGTGAAATGCATTGAGATCGGAAAGAACACCAACGGGATCCAACTTGCCAACAGAAGGTCGATGATCTCGCACACACACAACCTTTCACTTTTGTTTAGGAGGCACCTGGAACTCCCTTTGGCCCCAAAAAAACGTATTTCATTGTCAAAAAAGCGTATTCGTAAAAATATTTGGAAGAAAAAAACTTATTTTTCCATAGTACACTCTTAGCTTGGGAGAAGAACTAGGAAAAGGAAAAAATATAGCGATAGTTTTATTCTTCGTCGACGTAAGTAAATACGTAACTATAAATATGGAAAATTGCTTCTTCACTTAATGCTTGCTTTCCGTCTTGCCTTTGCTGGGCCTACGATAGGCTGTACTCCAATACGAAATAAGATTGTACATGAAGGTTGGTGAAAAGCAAAAGAAGCAATTGGTTCTCAAATGCCGTGACGTCACCTAGCTTTATTCTATATTTCTCATTCTATTGGTATCAACATATCTTCCCGTCTTATCAGTTAAGATTTTGCGTTTGGAAGAGAGAATCCAGAGGGTCGTAGTGGTCTTTCTGACTTCGATATCCAGCGTTTACCAATTCCTCCTGAAATACCACTAAAAAACAAGGGAAACTCCAAAGGAAAAGTACAGCTAAAGCTGATTGATTCACCCTTGCATTGTTCCTGTATCAGATTAGGAAACCCTCAAACTAGTAGGCTAGGGCTGAAGCAGTGGAAGAAGAGCAGGAAGTGTAGTCTTCCCGGGACTTGGACTCGCATAACTACTAGCAATCATACCTATTATCGAGGGAGTCATTAACCTTATAGATAACCATGATTCTGATACCATTTATGTACCTTCGCCCTAATCTTACCCTCCTTAAATAGAATTAATCCATCCTGGCTCTCATCCTGCCGAGCAGAGCACCGCCCTGTCAAGGCGGAAGCTGCGGGTTCGAGCCCCGTCAGTCCCGAACTAGGGTTTAATGAAATGAATGGATAAATTCATATTTCCCTTTTCCATTAAAAAAAGGGGAGGAAGCAAGATCAAATACCCATAGCCATACGGCACCCTTACTTCGCTTTTTTATTTTGCAAGGAGAAATTGCTTGTTCGGTTCAACCGAAGCCTAAGACTAAGACTGCGTAGGAGTCAACTGATGATCCTACTTTTGCTTTTGCTCCTTGGCTCGGACCCCCACCCAGCAGGAGGGCTAAAACCTGTAGTTTTGAAGTTGCAAACTCCAACTTCGAAGCTAGAGTGCTTTAGCCCCTTAGTTTTGAAGCAAGAATCACCGTCTTGAGCGCCTTGCGCGCCCAGCAGTCACTTAACCAGACCTTATCCGTTATCCTGATGCTCCCCAAGACGCAAGAGTCAAATGTGGTAGGACGCAGGATAGGATAAGCCAAATCTCGCCTGCCTCAGGGAAGCAAGAGTCTCATAGGGAAGGAGATCCTGCACAGACCAATCCCAATCAGGAAGAGAGTCTTGTTGTCAATGAAAGCAATGAGACTATGTCACATATCTGCCTATCTCGTGTTGTGAGCTATAAAGTACCCACCAGGGGGGGTGGACCAAGAAAGAGGCAGGCGATTGGGTCCTTCCCATCCTCTGCGATGTCAGTCTCTTGGATGAGCGGAACATCTTTGAGACAAATCATCTCTACCCGGGTACATAGCTTCATCCAAACCATGGATCCACGAATTGTTGACTCGCTCTAGAAAAGAGCTTCGTAGTTGGGAGCTCGGATTCCGGATTACAACACTATAGGCAATGAACCACCACTAACGGCCCATAACGTTAGCTGATAGCCGCTGACCGTGGAGTACTTGCCGATCCATCAGTGAGGACCTAGAGAATGTGAATAAATTCCAAAATCCCTTTCATCGCCCAGTAGCTACGACCGTGTGCTGCTAGGCGAAGCGGTTGAGTGCCGCACCCTAGATGGCTAAAGTCCAGTCAATGGTTGTAGAGCCTAGCATAGCTAAGTTAAGATATAATTGAGCATGCCATGACGTTGTTAAGATTTCATACAGGCCCACCCGTCTCCACTGGATCTCTTCCCGGGGGTACCCCTTCATTTCGGGTTAAGAAGATGGGAAAGCGCCTTTCTCTCTATAAGAGCAGCGCGTTCCGAGGTGTGAAGTAGGAGAGAGGGGTTAGCTTTCACTAAAAGACCACATATGCAAATATGGCTTCATGATTGCGGGACAGTGACTGTTCACAAAATCATTGAAGAAACAAACATATTCAATAAGCAAAAGGAGAGAGAGGGATTCGAACCCTCGATAGTTCCTAGAACTATACCGGTTTTCAAGACCGGAGCTATCAACCACTCAGCCATCTCTCCACAGCCTAATCCCTATTTTACTCCTACAAATAGAACATAGCCATATAAAAAGCTCTACTAACCTATAGAAAGATCTCAGATTCAAGTCCCTTTTCGACATATCTCCCTTCGAATTTTTCCATTTGTATTTCTACTTGAATCAGAGACAAGAAGCATTTC
>CP125976.1:216082143-216142143 GCA_030063025.1 Avena longiglumis
CATTCGATTAAGTCTTAAATGAGCCCCCCTAAAGTTTGAGGCAAATGAACGCATTTTTGTTTGTTGTCTCCGGTATTAGATAATCGAAAACAGAGGATCTTGAGTACTATTCGAAATTCGGAAGAATTGCGTAGAGGGACCATTGAGCAACTCGCAAAAGCTCGCCAAAGCCAAAGCAAGCCACCCCTGCAAGAAATAAATGAATTCCAAAGATCTTGGGCAAATCTAAAGAGGGTTTTCCCGTCCGCTCATCAGAGAATATTTCTAGGTCCCAATATACCCAATGCCAGATCGCTGCCAAGAAACACAAAGGACTCAAAAAGAAAGCAATAAGACTGAAAAGTGGATTTTAGACCTGGCTGACTGACATGTTTACGTCTCATATTGGCTAATGTATTTGGAAGCCCTACGTGCTCTACGTCTGGAGGATCTACGAATTCCCCCTGCTTATACAAAAACTTTCCAAGGTCCGCCTCATGGTATCCAAGTTGAAAGAGATAAGTTGAACAAGTATGGTCGTCCTTTATTGGGATGTACTATTAAACCATTCAATTTCTCGTGGAGTAAAAAACTTCTCATCAGTACGAGTCAAGGGAATGACCCCCTGGCCCCCGGTTCAGGTACAAGATACTATCATTACCGCCTGGACAATTAGACAGCCAACCCGTAATCGCAACGACCCAATTGCAAGAGCGGAGCTCTACCAACTGAGCTATATCCCCCCCGAGCCAAGTGGAGCATGCATGAAAGAGTCAGATGCTTCTTCTATTCTTTTCCCTGGCGCAGCTGGGCCATCCTGGACTTGAACCAGAGACCTCGCCCGTGAAGTAAATCATCGCCCCTACGATCCAACCAATTGGAAAACTTTTGGATTCTCTTTCGCCTATCGGCCGGCTTTAAGCAACCTTCACATTTCCTGCTGAGATCCCAAGTCTCCAAGTGGGCCCTCTTGGCCACCCAAGACCTTGGCTTTTGTTCAATTTCTCGTGGAGTAAAAAACTTCTCATCAGTACGAGTCAAGGGAATGACCCCCTGGCCCCGGAGAACTTTTACTCCGGGTCAACCTCTGGAATCCCGAGAACTCGAGAATCAGAGGCTCATAGAAACGGAGCAGGAGGTTGGCCGCCTATCCTAGATCTTCCCATTTCCTTTGACCAACGGGTCAAGTGTACGGCATCTGCCGTGCTTAGGCCCCTTCTTCCCTTCCCTAATCCAAAAATGAGTCCACCGCCTGCCTGGCAGAGATTACCACCAGCCCTGCCCTGAGCTGACTTCTTTGCTAGTAGTGAAGTGCGTTTTCACTTAGCTGGAAAAGTCCGGATCAGTGCAATCCGGGCGTACCCCGAAGGGAGTTCAATCGCAATCGGTATTTCCCCTTGTGCTCCAAGCGACAAGTTCCAATTCTGTTATTTCAACCACACCAAACGATCTTTCGAATTGGTCAAGACTCTCCAGTTTATGGCCCCTTCTATATGGTACCAGTTGTTGTTTCATTGAATTTGCTTGGATCACTCCAGTGCGGCACGAATCCGCTGACGCTGAGTAGGCTCCTATGCCGAACTGAAACATCTTAGTAGCCAGAGGAAAAGAAAGCAAAAGCGATTCCCGTAGTAGCGGCGAGCGAAATGGGAGCAGCCTAAACCACTCACTAATATGCTTCGCAAGAATGTGCCTTTTATTTGGACTCCGGAATCTGAGACTTCCTTTCAATTGAATTAATCAGTGCAAAACTGGGCAAGGAAACGAATGTGCTCAGCGCCCTCTATCTAGTAGTACTTCCGCACATCCGCTTCTCCATAAAAGCTTGTGCCATCTCAATGATCAGTCCCTCACATCTGAACTTCAAAAGAAGGCAATGACCAAAACCTCTACTTTAGTTTTGTGTAAGTTATAAGAGAGAATAGGAAATATTTTCTTATTTCTTATTTTTCTTAATTTTCTCAATATTTTGAGCTCGAGGCACCATCCCTTGGTCAATTGGTGGTCTCAAAAGTTTGAAGGAACTTGATATATCAGAGAACAACTTCAATGCTGAACTGCCAACATCTGTGAGCTGGGCAATCTAACTCGGCTGTTTGCAAAGGTGCTGGGCTCAGTGGGAGAATTCCTTGTGTGACCCGACGGAGAGGAATAAAGAAGTCTATACTATTCTAGAATCCGTCTTCTTTTTGAGGAATGTAAAACTGGTGCTATCGCCTATCATATAGTCGATCCAGGATTAGCGAACATTGCTTCCACTTTCATCAATATTGGCTGGAATGGGTTCAGCTGTATACTCTCTAGGTAGAAGATCCCCAATCATTAGCTTTCTGGTCTTGTTTATAGAGCGAGGGATAGCAAGGCCTTGTACAAGGGGAGAGAATCAATAATAAAAGGGATGAAGGTTCGAAGCAAAAGAGCAATGGTCGATTACGAAAACTAGACTTTCTCAATTTAGAGATTTAAGAGCAGAAGAAAAAATGGGAAAATTCCAACATCTCCCAAAAAGAGATGTGGCAATCTTGAAGAGAAAATTATCCACCGCTTCTTCCCCTGATCTTTCTTTCCCGGATAGAACCAGCGTTTAGGTTGCGGCTAGGCGCAGAGCTCCTGGAGCTAAGCCTTGGCTAAACCTGGGAAATCTTAATTCCATAATGCCTTTCAAATCCTCCAAGGATAACTTGTATCCATGCGCTTCAGATTATTAGCCTGGAGTTCGCCACCAGCAATATAGCCAACCCTTTTGTTTAATCCTAACAAATAAAATAAGCTCTTTCGATTAGATACCTTTTTTCTTTTTTTAGTTAAATGGGTATTTGCTTCTGCAATTCCAATTATATCAATACTTTACTTTATTGGTAAAAGGATTGGGGTTGGTTTAATATATTTCTCGAAATAGCTCAATCCTTTTTTGCTAAGACCCGCATAAAAATATGCTACTGACGTGAGTAAAGCTAAAGCAACAGTAGTATTTATATCATTCGTGGGCGCTGCTAATTCCCCGATTAACCTCTGGATTTGAAATCACTGCTTATATACCTGGTATTGGCCATAATTTACAAGAACATTCTGTAGTATTAGTTCACACGCGCGCAAACGAGCACCGGCCGCAACAGCAAGGAACTATGACCAATAGAGTCAGACACAGAGCGTCATACTTCTTTATCTTGTGATGGTTGAGGAGTTTCTTTCTTAGAGGGTGCGGGACGCTTGCGGAGTCCGTGCCTTCCGTACCACCACAGGTCGTTCTTGGGCAGATCCCGCTCCTAAACATAAGGGAGGTCTCTGGTTCAAGTCCAGGATGGCCCAGCTGCGCCAGGGAAAAGAATAGAAGAAGCATCTGACTCTTTCATGCATACTCCACTTGGCTCGGGGGGGATATAGCTCAGTTGGTAGAGCTCCGATTGTAGTTAGAAATCACCTTTAGAATCATCAGCCTCTGTCCCTACACTGACTCGCTTATCCGGGATCGATCCCGGTCCTTTATTTCGAAACGAGGATAGGTCTCTCGCGGAACGAGGTGGCTACATCCGCCCCTTATCCAGCTAAAGGATTTTTCTCTTTTTTCCATTCATCATTAGTCTATTTATTCTGACCTCTATCACAGGGGTCATCTCCACGATCACAGGGGCCATCCCTTCCTCTTTCTTGATCTTTCTCTAAGAAATTCCCTTAATCGTCAACCCCTTGCCAATTGATTCTGACTTGTTTTATCGAGAGCAGAGGCGAATTGTGCAAAGGCTTGTAACTCTGCGTTGTTGTATGTCATCCAAATTGTGATGGGATGTCGGATAACCAAATCGGCATCACGCCAGTGAAGGGATCGAGACTCAACCGGAAGATAAAGTGCTCTCTCCTCCGACTTCCCTAGAGCCTACGGTATCACAGCCGAGACAGCGACGGGTTCTCCGCCCATACAGGGATGGAGCGACAGAAGTATGGAAATAGGATAAGGTAGCGGCGCGATTTTCGCGAGAGAACCAAATCCAAGTTGGTGAAGATCGTGATTTGAGCTGGCATAGTAGTTATTACCTTTGCAATTGCGGTTCGAATCTATCCGATCTTTAACTAGTTATTTCGGTTTTCTACTAGCTGCTTTAACTATAACCCCAGCTCTATTTATTGGCTTGAACAAGATACGTCTTATTTGAATTGACTGCCTTTTTAGAATGGCTCCAGTGGCTACATTTATGTTAAGTCTGGTCGCTTAGGTAGCCCATGACAGCATTCACTGGTGAAAGGACTGGCAGCTGCGAGAGCATCATAGTTGACATGGTCGGAGCTACAGTCCCCATATCCGTCTCTACTCTTTCTGTAATTGACTTCCTCCCGCTCCCAACCAACCTTTTCCTTTGAAAGGTCTTCCACTAGTGGTTGAGGGATATGAATCTGGATCCCGATCTTGTCTCACGGACACAAGCCCCTGACATTGACTATAGGACTGGTGGGTGGTGGATTAGCCTCAGAAGGTGGTTTGCCAGGTCCAAGAAGGTATGGAAAAGGGCCTGCATCCACCAAGAACATTTCTTCCCTTAAGCGTAAGCGTAAAACTGAAGATTGTGAGGCGTTTCCACTACATAATAAGAAACTCGAATTAGATCTTGGAAATGATCGACTCCATACATGTTCTGATCGCCAATTCATATTAGATATACTAAATCCAGCAGTGGTCTATTGAAATTGAGAGAATAGGCTAAATAATTTTGACCTGCTATGTAGACTTTTGTTTACCGAGGGTTCGAATCCCTCTCTTTCCGTTTTTCTTAATTTATCAACGTTAACGAGCGGAGCCGAGCCAGGAATAGCCATTAGTGGACACCTACCACTTTTCACCGGTTAGAGAGGCCCTCTTTAATACATTAAGGCTTTTTGACCCCATATTGTAGGGTGGATCTCGAAAGATAGGAAAGATCTCCCTCCAAGCCGTACATACGACTTTCATCGAATACGGCTTTCCACAGAATTCTTGCATCCTTTTCCCTTCTTCTGGCTTTCTTACTTTTGGCTCGCAATAAAGCTAGGGTCCTGATCGAGCAAGACTACGTCCTATCTATCTACCTCTCCAAACACAATATCTTGAGTACCTATGATGGTGACTACATCTGCTGGCATGTGATGTTTGGACATAGAATCGAGTCCTTGTGAATGGGCAAAGCCAGGTGGAAGTGCCTCGACCTTCTGGACGCCGTTGAAGCAGCCTGGGAGACAGACCGCGCGGGAGAGGCGATCCTTGAAGAACTGCTCATACCGACAACCCCGGCCTGGTCTGACAAGATCAGAGGCGGGAGCTTATTCTGGTGGCCTCCTGGATTGATTCGTATCAACATGGAATTATTACCTCATGCTCATTATCTATTTTCGCCCTGGTTGGTAATAATAGGAGCTATCCCCAGATCACGAAATTGCATTTCAATTATTTGCGAAAGGGTATCAATTGCTAGAACCCTCGATAAAAGAAAGGGATGCTGGGAGGCAGCAGTGGGGAATTTTCCGCAATGGGCGAAACCCTGACGGAGCAATGCCGCGTGGAGGTGGAAGGCCTACGGGTCGTCAACTTCTTTTCTCGGAGAGACTTTGGCACTGGACGTTCCAAAAACGGGTACTATGGGATCGGGTGAATTAGAGAATAGACAGAGGTCCGTTGGCATTTCAGCCTTTCTTCTCCTTTCAGGGCCCAAACAAACTTCCTCCTGGTTCGGCAACATTAACCCAAACCCTTACTCGCAAGAACTCGCCCCATGCACATCCTTTTGCATCGGCGTCCACTTTTCTCACATCACCAACTAAATAAGCTATCTTCTCCACCCAAGGTGGGCGCAGAAGATTGAATGGCATGACATGTTAAGAGACAACTCCTGGTAAAAAATGGCATTCCTCTTGGTCAGCAAGACCTAGATCGTCACTTTCAAAAGTGCAGAATTGATGTATCAAAGGCATTTCAAAGGATCTACTCGTTCTGGATTGTCTAACCCACACAACTTTGAGTTGTGAAACATGAAAAACAGGGTGAACTATCCGGCAGTTCCAATTTGTAAGCCAGGATCCTCTCACGGTCAGCGGCTATCAGCTAACGTTATGGGCCGTTAGTGGTGGTTCATTGCCTATAGTGTTGTAATCCGGAATCCATGGGTTCGAACCTCCTGATTGAAAAACTCGATACCTTCTAAAACATAGCTTTGGTGGAATAATATCGTTGTTTGTATAGCTTAAAGGTGTGCAGGAAATGGGTAATGCAAGGGAAGACATGGAAAGGGATGTTTTTATGTCAGCAGATGAAGCCAAAGCTTATGGACTTGTCGATATTGTAGGGGATGAAATGCAGCATATCGCGCGTAACAAATCCTTATTAATAAGGAATGGCTTTTAAAGGGGGCCAGCTTACGGGCCAGGCCTCTCTCTGACCTGATAACTAGTATCGCCTCCCCGCCCAGCTCTATCAGCAGGCCCCTTCTTTTGCAATACTTACAAAAAGGAAAATAAAGAGAAAACTGAAATCATGATCAACTAAGCCCTCTCGAGGGCTTGCTTAAGAATAAGAAAGAAGCTAGCAGCAAGGGAAAGCGGTCTTCTTTCATGGAATCCCATTCCTTTCCACCTGTTGTAGTGGTTGAAGCCGCAGGCACCAAAACAGTGCATTGATGGAGCGCCCCTGGTAGTCCCGCTGCGTCCTCTGACAGTCCGAGAGAAAGACATGCTCGATATGAATTGGGACAAAGAAGAAAGTCAAAAGCAGGAGGTAGGTCCGTGGTTTCAAGTTGAGTAGTGAGTGGTTCCTTGAGGGGAGTCGGCAGAAACCTTTACTCATTTGATTTCCTCCCAAAAGAAGGAGGGGCAAGGCTGATGTGGTAGGCGCCAAGAAAGATACCATTCAATTAGGCACCAGGTACTATCCATCACACTTAGAGTTGGTATTTATTGTTTGATTCGAATCCCTGCTTACCAAACAGTTGTCATAACAGATTTGAATGACGATATCCATTACGCGTCCAAGGCCTTTTGTTCTTCTTCGCATCCGTTATTTTGGCACAAGTTTTTTTGGTTCTCAAAAAGAAACAGTTTGAAAAGGTTCAGTTGTACGAAATGAATTTCTAGGTCCCGGGATTTCTTACATACACGTGCTCTCCGAGTAGGGAAAGTGAGAAATCTACGGTCTTCCATCCGCGGATGTTACAAATCCAATTTGGTCTTGTCCCGTGTCTCGGACCCGGTCGCGTAAATGCAGCTAAAAAGTCCTGGTTTAAGAAAACTAGAGGAGCTGGAAATAGGATTTCTGATCTGGGAATTGCTGGTTTCTGAGGGAAGGCACATGGTTTCCGAGCTGGTGCGTGCGGATCCCTTCTCGCACTACAGCCCAAAAGAGCAGGATCCCCTTTCTTTTACTGAGATAGATAAAAGGCTCAACCCTAGAGGATAGGGATAGAGGAAGAGGGAAAAATCGAAATGAAATAAATAAAGAATAAAGCAAAAAAAATAAGTCGAAGATAGAAGAGCCCAGATTCCAAATGAAGAAATGGAAACTCGAAAAGGATCCTTCTGATTCTCAAAGAATGAGGGGCAAGGGGATTGTATCGTAAATTTTTACGGAATGTGACATTGGATCTATAAATTTTTCTTTTCAACATAAAATTTTTCGATCTGGTAAATTAGTAGACTTTTTTACATAAGAAAGAAAAAAGAACTTACTATCTTTGGGATCTGATACTACACCGCTGCTTAATCCCTTAGTGGACCGGCTCTATTACATAAGAGGATTCCTAAATTTGACCCCATATCGTGGCCCGCCGAGATATCTTTGCAAAGTGGATAATTTTCTCTTCAAGATTGCCACATCTCTTTTTGGGAGATGTTGGAATTTTCCCATTTTTTCTTCAATGGCCCGCGTGGAGTTCTGTGACAACTACTATTGTATTAATAAAAGCCTTACATCCTGAGGTAGGAATTTGTCGAACGAACCACACTCCTTCGTAGACGTCAGGAGTCCATTGATGAAAAGGGGCCTAGAAAAGGTCTAGACTCCGTATTTTTGATTCAGATTTTCTATTGTGTGAAGAACTAGACTCCGAGACAGACGAAATCTAAGATTGAGGCAATCAAGAAAGCTTCATAAGTGAATATATAACCCACGGAAAGTGAGCTAATCCAACCAATCTTGCTTGCACAATGGAAAGAGCCACGGGCTTATCTCTCCAGCGAATTAAATTAGCTAAAGGTGTACGTTCATGAGCCCATGCTAAAGTCTCAATTAATTCCTGCCAGAATACTGGTAATAATATCAGCAAAAGAACGTTCTCCCATGCTTCCAGACATGCCGAGCTCCCCAAATTTTTGTACATTCAAAAAAGGAATTGATTCCGTAAAAGATGGGTCCCCGGCTTACCATTAGAAAGAAAGCTTAGCCTTAGACGTCAATGTGTTAAGCATATAGGAGCGATAAGTCCTCTGTCCTACTACAGGTGCTGCGACAACCTTTACCAAGTCCGAACGATTGTCAACTACCAGATCCGCTGGTCCGCTATATTCACCCTAGCCCACAAGCACAAATCTTCGGCGCGGAATATAATCCTAAAGTACCCCAAAGACTCAAATATAGTCAATCAAGAAGGTGGTAAGACCCTGCTCGCTCGTGGCGGGGGAGTAAGTCAAAATAGAAAAAACTCACATTGGGTTTAGGGATAATCAGTTGCGGGTTCAATTCCTGCTGGATGCACGCGAACGGGAACGTTCCATAAGTCTATTGGAACTGGCTCTCTATCCATGGAATCTCATCCATCATCCATACATATAGGCCTGCTTGCCATCCACACCAGAATAGATAGAGTTTTCCGAAGAAACCTGCTAGTGGAGGAAGGCCTCCTAGGGATAAGAGACATAGGGCTAAAGAGAGAGCCAAAACATTTTGAACCATTTCCTATACTATAAGAGAATGGTTTCCATTACTTTGAGAAATGGATTCTTATATCAAACTATAGCTATTACATTAAAGAAGTAATAGAAGTCGAAGACGCAGAATGGTAGTGAATAGAGAGAAAGATTCTTCTGATTTTCTTGTTCCTGAAAATATTCTATCTATCTCCTAGACGCCGTAGAGAGCTATCTCTCGAGCACAGGTTGAGGTTCGTCCTCAATGGGAAAATGGAGCACCTAACAACGCATCTTCACAGACCAAGAACTACGAGATCACCCCTTTCATTCTGGGGTGATCTATCTTCTCTCTCTTGAAGTTCCCACAAGCGACTCTGAACCTAAGACCGGGTTGTGGGATGGCGAACCGAAGTCACTTTCGTAACCATACTTCCTACACCTAACACGTGTCCAGCGGGAACGCGAAGCGCAAACGAACGAAAATATACCGAATCCCCCGTTGGCCATCGGGGACCACGCGAGACTCAAAATCTCGTGCTGAAGAGCGTGGAGGTTCGAGTCCTCTTCAAGGCATAATATGGAGAATGTCCTTTATCCGAATCCAGGGTCTCGAAACCCTGGAACTCTACATGAACCGAATCCAATGCAGGAACCTGCATTGGTTTCTCCTTTCTTTTCTTTATTCTATTCTTTAGAAGTACAGAACTATTAAAGGGAGCCTTCGGCCTTACTTAAAAAAGGGGAAGAAGGGGCCTAAGCACGGCAGATGCCGTACACTTGAGTGGCAAAGGAAAGCGAGACCGTACTTCTTTTCTGGCTCCGCTAGCTTTATCTTCTGCTATCAATGAAACCGAAAGCAAAAACCAGTGCCCTTCTATTCATATGTATGAAATACATATATGAAATACGTGTGTGGAGTTCCCTAGAATTTCATGTGATTCAGTAAACAGAATATAGATTCCATGATTGCTAGATCAATCCAATAAAAGAATTAGTAGATCTGTTCCGCCCAAAATGGGAATGGGCGCTAGGGTTATGAACTTATAATCATGGAATCGACTCGATCATCATATTATAAGTTCATTCCATACCGGACCAGACCGTGCACATTCTTATTATGAGAAGGGGGTCATTAGCGGCAGCTAGCACAGGCAAGTGTGAGGCAGATAAGCCAAGAACTTACCTAACCGTTGAGTACCTCCTTCCCGCAGCGATATGAAGCAAAAGAAGCCATGTGTCTAGGAACCGTTTGTGCCGGGAAGAAGGAGGATTTAGGGATGCTGCAATCGAACCGCATGAAAGATTGACTTCCGTGCCGGAGGAAATGGGATTCGAACCCATGATACAATCTTCTTGTATGTCGATTTAGCAAACCAATGCCTTCCTAAAGCAAATGGAGCCTTTTCTAGTTCCGTTGCAGCCAATTTTGAATGATTAGTAGCCTCAGCTTTAGCTTCCAGTTTTCTTGCAAGAGAAATTCTTTCTTCATTTTGCTCCCTTTCACTTGGCTGTATTGGGTGTTCTTATATTGATCCCTGAAACAGATTTGTCTTTCTTCTCAGCTGCTTTTCTTTGAGTCAAGGTCATCAGAGATGGAAAAAAGAAGAATACGCCTTAATTGGCCAGATGGTGTTCATCTGAGGAGATGACGAATGAGTAACCCATTCTTTCGTTTTTTTAGCTCACTGGCCATCCGCTGGCAGTTTCGGGCTTAATACCGATATTTTAGCAACAAATCTAATAAATCTAACTATAGTGGTTGGTGTTTTGATTTTTTTTGGTTTCTCAGTAGAGAGTCTTTCAGTGGCATTCACTTCACCAAGGGCATGAGTGGAAGCTGGTTATGGAGCAGCCGGTGAAAGAACAGGTTGAGAGTGAAGTTTCTCCGTTTATATAGAATTGTGAGATCATGAAATTCCTTTCTGAGTCAGGCGAGGTGGTAAAGCAAACCAGCACTAGAGCAGGGCTATGGCAAGCATTCCTTTTACGAGAGCAATATGGATGGAATAAGTCGCCTGAAGGACTCATTAAAGAAATTGAGGGCATACTTAAATTAATGAATATTTTGCATTCATATATAATGTGTACACCCTGTGTATTTTCTATCCTACAGGAATTCCACTATAGGAATTCTATAGGAATTGAGTTGTTGTTATTGTAAGTTAAGCGACTCGGGGGCGCTCGGGCTCGATCTCGGCGGCGACGCGCAGGATGGGCGCGATGCTGCTGAGCGTGGACGGGACGACCTCGTTGTCGAATAAGGAATTCTCTATGAATAGAGGAAGGAAATAATTCCAATTTTTTTGTATTGCACTCCACATCTTTTGTCCTACTCTTCTTTCCCTAGGTAGGGGGTATTTAAAATTAAAAAGAAAAAAAGGGGTACAGGGTTAATTCGTTCTTTATAGCCATTTCCTTAACAAGTGAATGGGAACATACTCTGGATCGGAATACGAAGAAAGTACTACTTGATAATTTCCCCACTCCAGTCGTTGCTTTTCTTTCTGTTACTTCGAAAGTAGCTGCTTCAGCTTCAGCCACGCGAATTCTCGATATTCCTTTTTATTTCTCATCAAACGAATGGCATCTTCTTCTGGAAATCCTAGCTATTTGGGAAAACGAATCACATCCATTTCGGATGAATGGGCACGTCCGTCTTCTATGCAACAAAGACGAGGATCAGTGCCAAGGCGAAGATTGAATCACTTAGCCAACATCAAGAAGCTATTGGCACATTGTTGAATCGAAATAAAGAATACCAACCTTTGATGATTTTGTCGGCATCCAACTGTTCTCGAATTGTTTTATTCAAGAATTTAAAACACCCCAATGCGATAAAAGAATTGAATCCTAGAGATCCGGCTTGCAGGCATAAGGGAAGAAGGGCTCCACTCTTTTAATCGCTCTCATTGACCGCTTATCTAAATACTTGTCATCCGGCTTGCTCTAGAGAATGAAAAGGAACTAATGCCACTGATAGGAAATACATAGACCGTACGCCCACTTACCACTCTACCGCTTCAATTCAATGACGGACTTCACCGATACCGATACCAAACCTAGCTTGAGAGAGATCGATCACAGGCATGTGGTGAACCATACCGAGAGAAAGAGCACTGAAATTTTTTTCGAGCCGGTTCTTCTCCGTTGATGCCCCTCTATGACCTAAGAGCTGTCTTCCTGTCCCCTACCCCCATGTGAAAACAACCGAGCTCGGCTCGAAGATCCAATAGATGGAGCAGCCGGCCATTGATAGTGAAAGACGATAATTACCCCTTCCACGTGTGATTTCTAGCAAATATATTAGCGGGAATTATCGTAGGACTTCTGCTTGGGAGTCCTTGCAATTTGAATAAACCAAGATCTTACCATGACTGCAATTTTAGAGAGACGCGAAAGTACAAGCCTGTGGGGTCGCTTCTGCAACTGGATAACTAGCACTGAAAATCGTCTTAGTAAGGAGAGAGATTCTCCACACGAACGAACGACTCGTCAGGTTCGAACTGACATAGGCCTTACTAAGACCTATATTCTTCCATGAAGGAGTCGCAAAACTTCTGTTAGGTTCTTATCTTAGATTCCGTCTGTCTCGGAGTCTAGTTCTTCACACAATAGAAAATATGAATCAAAAATACGGAGTCTAGACCACTTAACATCTATGTCAGCTTTTCTATTTGAATGGAACCAAAGCTCTCCGCTTTCTAGATGATCCTTATAGAGTAGGAAATAGAACTTCGATCTAAATCCATCTACCACAACAATTTTTACTTCTGGTTCCGGCGAACGAATAATCATTAAGTCCTCCTGTTTCCGGACAAGACATACAAAGAGACCCGCCAACTGTCTTTTTAGTGAATCTTTGAAAGATAGATTTTGAAAGATAGATATTATGGTTCCAGATGTTCTATGGATACAAGCTATTTAATGTTCCAAACACAAATTTTGTGGATTCTGGACCACGGGAACTCTTTATTTTAATCTGTATCTTTTTACCAGTAATAGGTATTGGTATTTATCCAGATTTAGTTTTCTCTCTTCTTAACCAAGCCAATAGCGTCTGAACCAAATGTATGTATTTCGATTAGGATCCTATCCTATTCTACGGTTATAACTACAATGATCATTATTTACTTTGCGAGACGGAATAGTTTTATTATTCCTACAATATACACTAGGGGATAAGACTGTCCCTATAAATTCCTTTTTTAAAGAGAAGAATCAATGGATTCATGATTAAACCCCTCCTACTTCTTGTATTTTTTTACAATTTTGGTTAAGTGAGGGATCAAATATGTAGTCAACTTTATTTGATGGTAGCTTGGAGGATTAGAAATATGACTATTGCTTTCCAATTAGCTGTTTTGCTATTAGAGAACAATTAGCAGATTTGGATTTGCGAATTATTATAGAGAATTCCTTGGTCGAATGGAAGGAATTAGAAGACGAGGGGTATAGTGGAGGTGAATGGGAAGATAGAAAAAGACGAATAAGAAAAGTTTTTTTGATTAGACGCATGCAATTGGCAAAACATTTTATTCAAACACAATCAAAACTGCTAGTGCACTTGCTTATTCGCAATCCAAAATGCAAGAATCAAAGCGAAAATAGTGTACTTATTCTTCGATGGAATCAATACCTTAGTTATCCTACTTGTGTGAAAATTAGAGTGGTCGAGTAATGAATTCAACGATTCCTGCTACTTGATTTTTCTTTTTTCCCGACCTTTTACGTGGGGAGGAAATGGAATCATGCATGATCAGTTACCAACTCCGTACTCTCTCCAATTAGACGTCAGTCGATTGCATTTATCCATAATCAAAGACCACCATGACCTTGCGTGAAATCCCCTTCCACCATGCATGGAACAAAAACGCACCCTAAGGGGCTTCTGGCTGGTGCTTCTGCCAAGTTTTTGTTCTGGCTCCAGCAATAACATCGAGGGTTCTCTCCCAAAGCGCTTACTTGTAGCAGCCCTAAGGAGTCTTTTGAAGTGCTCGCATTCGTAGGCTCCGGCTGCGGCTAGAAGGCAGTTCTCAGAATTTTAGGATGATGGATTTCTTATTCACAAGCTAGATCGTATTATAAAGGAACGAAGCGCATCTATAGTAGGTGGGCCAAAAGCGGTTAGCAGTAACCATTGAATAAGTTTCTTCAGCTTGAGTTGGGTTAAAAGCGCGGAAGGTATTTGCACCATCACCGTCCTCAAATAAAGTGTTTTCTACAGTCGCTCCATGAATAGCGCATAGCAGAGCCGCGGAAGAAGTATGTACCTCATGAAGCAAGGACTAGCCAGAGCTCTTAGTTTTTTCTTTTGCAGGATGAATCCGTTCACTGCCTGCGGGAGCCCGCGTCCCGGCCTTTTTGTGCAATAAACCCCTCCGTTAAAACGAAAGTTCCATTAAAGAGCGTTTCCACGTGGTAGAACCTCCTCAGGGAATATAAGATTTTCATGAGGCTGATCCTGAGCTGCCATCCAAGCATGCTGAATGAAGAGAAGACTTATCTCCCGCCGTTGCTCGAGCCCGAGCTGTCGCTGTAGTGCAATGGGTCTTTCAAGGATCGAATTGGGCGTTCATCCTCGAGGAGATCCTAGACCTTCACATTTTTTCATTCAACGGGTCGATACCAGGAAGTTGGTGGGCTCATCATGAATTAGGTCGGGGTGGCTGGTGGTTTCGGGATCCCGTAGAAAATGCGTCTTTTATGCCTCGGGTATTAGCCACAGCTCGTATTCATTCAGTAATTCTACCCCTTCTTCATTCTTGGCCACGTTACTATTGTTTCTTTCTCCTCCTTCATATTTACCTTTTCTATTTTTGCCAATAAATGATGAGCTACAAAAGGATTCGTTTTTTTCCGTGTCACAGCTGATTACCTCTTATGTTCTTCTTTAATATGTTCCTTGTCCGGTCGGATGGATAGCCCGAGCCTGCTTCTTTTCCAGAAGCGAACACCCGCAGGGGCAATTCCAGAAACATCCTATCTTTTAGGAATGAATGAGAATTTCATTAGATTTCGTTTGCAACGTAACGCCTCGTACCTCCGTTAAAGGCTCATTTTCTTTCTCAAATCTCTGAATTTCTGCGAGCTAGGCCCTCTAGAAAAAAAGTTGGAGCAACATTGTATGAGAACATATTACCCATCTTCGGGGACAAGGGGCGGAACGACCTCTCGATCTACTTACTGCAGCCCAGGCCTTTCCATGTCTTCGGATACAACCCAAAAGGGTTTGCCTGTTCTTAGTGCATAAACCCTTGTAATCATTTCGCGAGGTATCTCACTGATGGCTCGGGACCCCCCGGAAGGGGGCCTTCTTCGCCCCATCTATTAGCTTTTTGACCATCTTTGAGTCATAGCGAGACGGCTCTATCTCTTTTCACAAGTACAGCTGTAAGTACAGTTGCGGGCGTCAACGATCAGCAGTACTGAGCTACGGAAAGTCTATCGAAAGGACCACCAAAACTAGAGCAGGCCCAAGACAAGCAAGAACAGTCAGTCAGCACCGATCAGGCAGGAAGCAGACAGTAAGCTAAGAATACTGACGATCGAGTCCTTAGGTTTCCGAAATAGTGTAATGGAAAAAGAAGTGCTTCGAATCATTGCTATTTGACACGGACCTGTTCTGAAAAAGTCGAGGTATTTCGAATTGTTTGGTTTTCGAATCCTGCTGTCGAATCGTAAAGCTGTATCGGCTAGTGGATGCGTACTCAGCACTTTCATTTCTCGCTCCGGGAGGAAGGAAAAAATGTGCAAACTTCCTTTGTGGTTTACAGTACGAATGCACGTACAGAGGTAAGCGACTCGGGGGCGCTCGGGCTCGATCTCGGCGGCGACGCGCAGGATGGGCGCGATGCTCCTCCTCCCCACCCGAAAACAGGACGAGAGTGGATAGGGTGACTAAGGAGGCCGTAAAAATTAGTAGTGCATTTTTGAAAGATAAGACTAAAAAAAGGCGAGAGCAGCGCCATTCCCAACGCGGAGCGCCTTTATTTTCGTATTGAACTCCGCTAGGAAGAAAAAGTGAGACCGTAGCCTTGTCGAACAACCTCGTTTCTCGCTTTTGTCGATTGACGAGTGGGACTCTACTGAATTCCAGCATGGGTGTGGTAGATTACTGACGTGAAGCCGGACCTCTATGAGTGCTCTTCGTTCACTGCCTTCCTTTAGCTTATTCTAGATTTGGGCGCAAGCTCCAACTTACTAATAGGGGCAATTAGATTCTTCTTCCGTAAAAGGAGATTGAGTTGTCGAAGCTTTAGTCCAAGGGAGGCAGAGCCGAGTCGCGCAACGAACAAGTATAGCCGCAATAACAAGCAAATGCAGGATATCCCATTCTATAGGTTCACAACCTGGAACTGAAAGCCCAAGAGGACGACTAACCCTTCCAACCAATCTTGCTTGCACAATGGAAAGAGCCACGGGCTTATCTCTCCAGCGAATTAAATTAGCTAAAGGTGTACGCTTCATGAGCCCATGCTAAAGTCTCAATTAATTCCTGCCAATATCCACGCCAGGAATTTTTTTTCAGATTACTTCCGGATTTAGGTGTTTTTCTAGTGAGTCCTGGTAAAGCTCCCAGACGGCGTATTTTTTTTAAACGAGGTCCTCGATAACGGGACATGAAGACTCCTTTTTTATTTTATTGAAATTTCATTTTACACAATTAATTTCATTGTATTTACATTACAGAATACATCGAAATTAAAACTGAATTAAACTACAGGATAAACAGAGTCACGTGTGAACCGAAGTCGTCTTGTCCTTCCTTTCTCATTTCAGTCCTCGCCTTTTTCATCTTTTGTAGGGGCCTTTAGTCTTTTGATTAGGGTAGAGGTCGCGAGAGAGCAGAGCGTACCGCCCTGCCATAGTCGCGAGGATCTTAATAGTCGGTCGCGACTGTTGTCATAGTCAACGACGGTTGAAACTTCCAGGAAAAAACTTCGAATTGGGAGGGCGATCCTCCCGTCGACCGCCTAAAAAAAGACGCCTGTAAAAGAATTAATCCGAGGAGCGAAACAACATCTTAAGCGGGGCTTTAATGCACGTATTATTGTTTCCTCTGGGTCGGCTTATATGCTCATTATACCGAAAGTACCGATATTCCACATAAGAAATCCATTATAGAAAAAAATACAATTAGATTAGCTCTTCATAGACAAACTTGGGGTTTGCGAGCCAAGGTAAGATCGGCTCGGGATCCTGGGACCTTTTTCTATCAGATAGGAGGGGTCGGTTTCGATTGACGTATGAATACTCTACGAATAGTTTTTTGAACTGCATGTTGTAAACGACCAAGAGCCAGTCCGAATTGATCTTGTAACAGATCCGCAACCAAACGAATACGTTTTATTCTGACCTCTATACTTCGATCGAGATATTGGACATAGAATGCCACTCTTTAAAAAGGAAAAAAAGGCGGCTCTCCTAGGCTTCCCTCATCTGGGATCCCTGGGGAAGAGGATCAAGTTGGCCCTTGCGAATAACTTGATGCACTATCTCCCTTCAGCAGTTATCCTCTCCGCACTTGGCTACCCAGCGTTTACCGTAGGCACGATAACTGGTACACCAGAGGTGCGTCCTTCCCGGTCCTCTCGATAAGATTGACTCGAATAGGGTTCCTATGAAAGTGAAAGGCAGGAGCTCTTGTATTAAACAAAACTTCCTTTTCTTTGGGTATCTCGAATGCCAGTTCGAGGGTGTGCTTTTAGGTCTTGATCGAGAGTGCTTCCTTTCGTGCCTTGGTTAGCCGGGACTCACCTAACTCATTTCTCTCTGGCATCTATGTCTCTTTGAGAAGACTGACTTGTCATTTCAGTCAGAATCAAGTGCAGAGATACGATCTGCGTGCCCCTTTTTCTGACTAGCTTCTTGTTCAAAGCATTTCAGGCACGAGCACACCTGATGAACTAAGAAAAATCCAACACCCTGTTCTGACCATATTGCACTATGTATCATCATTTGATAAACCGAGAAATGCTTCTTGTCTCTGATTCAAGTAGAAATACAAATGGAAAAATTCGAAGGGTATTCAGAAAAACATAAATCGCTGAGTTATACCCCTTCCCCGTCCCATCGAGAAAGAGAATTAACGAATCCTAAGACAAAGGGGCGAGAAACTCAAGGCCACTCTTCCTCCGGGCTTTCTTTCCGCACTATTATGGATAGTCAAATAATGGGAAAAATTGGATTACTCTTGCTACCATCAGGATAGATCTGTCCTCTTCCTCGGTTTCCCCCTACATATATGGGATATTTTAAGAAATGAGCATCTTTCTTCGTAGCAGGATCAGGGGAAAGAATGAGAAAGACAATTTCACTATATTTCTTACCGGGAACAGGGCCTATCACAAGAATATTTTTTTTATCGGGACGATAACTCTGAAAAGATAGATTTCCTATCTTTTCTTTCAATTCAGGGGAAATACGGTCGGGCGGCGCTAATTCGAATCCCTCAGGCATCCAATCAACACGTAAGTCTCCTACCTAGGAAGGATAGGCTGGTTCACTTGAGGAGAATATTTTCTATGATCATACCCCACCATGTCATCCATGAACAGGCTCCGTAAGATCCAAGCAAACCTTTCGTAAATCCAAGCAAACTTTTCGTAAATTCAAACAACCTTTTCGCACAAAGACAGGTTGTTTTTCCGTTAAGTCGGCCTACCATGCAGAATGGCAGGCAGAATACCGTCGGCGAGCACAGCGACGAGACAGAACCAGCGGATAGCTACGTGTCTAAAATTGAGTAGGTGTTCAAGGACAATATGGTGACTCGGCAGGATTTCTCTAATCTTTTTGTTAGTCAACTGGTTGTGGAGAGATCAAGAAATCCATTATAGAAAAAAATACAATTAGATTAGCTCTTCATAGACAAACTTGGGGTTTGCGAGCCAAGGTAAGATCGGCTCGGGATCCTGGGACCTTTTTCTATCAGATAGGAGGGGCTCTTGTACAAAATAGACTTATAAGTAATAACCCCATCGAATCTATCTATATAAAGAGGCAATCGTGTTAGGGAGCGGGTTTTTCTTTGGCCAAAAGGTACTTCGAACTTGGAATGAGCATGAAGAGATTAACGAGACTTCTTTCTCTTTTGAGTTTTTCTGGCGGACCTGCCGCGCAAGATCTTTGGTCTTCCCCTGGAACCGCCTGACCAACTACCTAATACTACGCAGGCTCATCAAACAGCGCTTTTGAGCTTTCTTCAGGATTTGGCCCGAACTTTAAGATGAGAATCTCGTTCTGGAGAAAGATCTGAAACATATGGCGAAGCAACTCATGTTTCTATAATCAATTCGATCTCCCGGGCCAATCCGAGGACGCCTACGAAACCTTATTCCATGCTATTTCCATAAGATTCTTCTTTCTTATTCTTAAGCAAGCCCTCGAGAGGGCTTAGTTGATCATGATTTCAGTTTTCTCTTTCTTTTCCTTTTTGTTTGTTTCGAGAAAGATACCGTCCGATTCTCCTTCTATTGATTCTTTTCCGATCGCGATGTACGGATCCATGTGTCTACATACCTAGATTCTGTTCATGGATTAACGAAAATGTGCAAGAGGACTTTGCCATCTATTTTATTTTACCTAATTCTATCTGCGCCCCGGGGGCTAATAATGAAACAGTCCTCTCTTTTTTCTGATCATAGAGAAGCCGTATGGGCCTTTCGAATAAAACATCAACAATCGGAACTTAAGTTCCGATTGTTGTTTCTTAAATTTTGGTTGTAGTTTCTTAAGTTTCGATTCGAATTGTACTTTTCCGTTAATTGAGGAATATGTCTATTTTTTCTAGGTCTAGAACCCGTAATTATTGAAATTGACTAGGCTTGAAATTGCTTTTCGTTCTCATAGTTACGAAACGGTAAGAAAAAAGCTTGTCCGAAGAAAGCCTAAACCTTCACTAGATAGAGTTGGAGCTATCTGATCCTCGGATCCAAGTATCTGATCTCATTGGCAGTAGGTATTTTGATCTCTAAATAGGTGAGAAATAGGATAAACTTACATCATTATGACAAACGAAGGCTTAAGACCACAGGCACAAGACCCGAAAGTGCAACATAATCATAGCAAGTCCTGGGTTGTAGTTCTCTCAAAAAGAAACAGTTTGAAAAGGTTCAGTTGTACGAAATGAATTTCTAGGTCCCGGGATTTCTTACCATCAAGTTGGTAAAAAGCCTCAATCTATTGGAAATTGCTAGAATTATCTATGATCTATTTTGGAAATCCTTTTCGGCGAACGAAGAAGGCCGCCCCGTCGAAAGAATTAACACGCCAAAAGGGCCACCAGCTTTCCCCCCAAAAAGGGGAGATCCGCTGCTTACTGCTTGGGAATTATCGTAGGTCCCGGGATTTCTTACCATCAATATCTACTGGAGGGGCAGCGATGAAGGCGATAATAAATACAGAAGTTGCGGTCAATAAAGTAGGGATCATCAAAACACCGAACCATCCGATGTAAAGACGATTTTCAGTGCTAGTTATCCAGTTGCAGAAGCGACCCCACAGGCTTGTACTTTCGCGTCTCTCTAAAATTGCAGTCATGGTTAAGGACCTCAGAAGATAGAGGAGAGAGCCAGGCGCAGATTTTCGGAATACTTCTATAGGGAATGCTGATTGAATGAGCATTCTCCATATTATGCCTTGAAGAGGACTCGAACCTCCACGCTCTTCAGCACGAGATTCTCCCATCAATAGGTTTAGCCAGAGCATTTCTAGTTTAGCTCACGGTAAAATCCAGCAAATAAAGAAAAAACGGCTCCCATAGAAAGTACATAATGGAAATGTGCAACCACATAATAAGTATCATGTAGAGCAATGTCTAGCCCATCACATCCCCTCTCTCCTACTTCATACCTCGGGCGGTCGGCTGTTAACTGACTGGTCGTAGGTTCGAATCCTACTTGGGGAGATTTGATTCATTCAGAATTCGAATTGATAGTTATAGCTTTTCTTACTAGCGACCCCTGGCATTTTACTGGCAGCTATGGAGATAGCTGCTCTAGCTACAGTTTCGGCGATCTCGCGAGGGTGAGCTAACTCCAAAAACCCGTCCTCAGTTCGGATTGCAGGCTGCAACTCGCCTGCATGAAGCAGGAATCGCTAGTAATCGCCGGTCAGCCATACGGCGGTGAATCCGTTCCCGGGCCTTGTACTAGAGCTGAAGGCGAAAAAGATACTCTGGTCTAGCTTCCGCGGAGGATTTACCTACTCTCGGGCGGCGCCCAGAGCAATGGCACAACCTAGCCCTAAACGCCGCCACGACTCCTGCGTTATAGCCGCCCCTTTCTCTCTTTCTTTTGACTGCCTCGTGGACGGGCGGTTTTGCATGAGAGAAAGAAGCGAGGAATCCTCTTTTCGACACTGACTCCCCCACTCCAGTCGTTGCTTTTCTTTCTGTTACTTCGAAAGTAGCTGCTTCAGCTTCAGCCCCAGTTCTCTTTGTCTTCGAGCTTTTATTCCTCAATCCACTTATTCGTTCCCTTCTTTCATATACCTCCCCACCAATAGATAGAGACAAATGGGAATAACCGAACCACGTCTACAAAATGCCAGTACCATGCAGCTGCTTCAAAGCCAACGTGATGCTTCTTGGTCAGATGACCAAGACCCCGTAATAATTATGTCCCATCCCTTTAGCTAATTTAGCTCTTAATACAGGATCATTTAAGTCTGGTTTCTTTGTTATTGGGATAGGCGAACTCTTTAGGATCCATCCCCCAAAGGAACCGGACATGAGAATTTATCATCATCCGGCTGCTTTCTTTTCTTTAATCTACTCGTTCATGAATTCCATCCAAATAGTAAATAGAAAGAATTTCAAATCACCAATCATACAGAATATGCAATTCTTGTGAACGAAAGAGATATCCGATTTGAGAGTCAGGACCTTAAAGCTGATTATGGTGAATCCGCTGATAAGACTGGCAAAGCTTCTTTGCTCTAGGTAGAGGCGGCTGTGCTTTTCATTTTCTTTTATCTTTCCGCGAGGGCCTCTGCTTTCCTCGAGGGAATACGACGAGCACTCATCTCCAGCATTCAGGTGGTCCTTTCCGCAAGCAGTGGAGTGGTAGTCACAAAGCCTGCACATTCCAATTCGATCATAACATGACTAGTTTCCTAAGGTGAGCTGGCATAGATCCTTTGAGAAATTTCTATTGATCCGCTTTCAAGATCTATGAACAAGAGAGATCCAAAAAAATATCCATGTCACCTCATACGGCTCCTCGGTCAATTCTTTCGAAGGGAAGGATTTTCCTCGTTCGAGAGTCACCTCGAGCTTGCACCCGTCTCGTGCATCACTGCTTACGAAGAAGCATTCGCCAAGATTGAGGATTGGTTAGAGTTCCAACTCACTTGCAAAATATACGACGATAATTTTAGTTTCCATAAATAAAGGAATGGAGATGTCCGAAATTCTTTCTTATTACCCCTTTTAGTATTCGATTTGCTGAGCTAAATAAATAGAAAAAGATAGAAATACGGCTTTGGCAGAGGAAGTAATGAGAGCCATGAATAGGAATCCGAAATTCTTTCTTATTACCCCTTTCAGCACTACCATGCTGAAAACATGTGTTTTATATTGTCTCAATGCCAATCCACCACTAGAAATCCACGGTAATTCATGAAAAATCTCAAATCCCTCATTGTCAGCTATGAGAAATATACTACGTTATTAAGCAACCAAAAAGCAAATGGTACATGGGATACGTACGCAAATGCTCTATATGGCCATTATTTGACTATCCATAATAGTGCGGAAAGAAAGCCCGGAGGAAGAGTGGCCTTGAGTTTCTCGCCCCTTTGTCTTAGGATTCGTTAATTCTCTTTCTCGATGGGACGGGGAAGGGGTATAACTCAGCGGTAGAGTGTCACCTTGACGTGGTGGAAGTCATCAGTTCGAGCCTGATTATCCCTAAACCCAATGTGAGTTTTTTCTATTTTGACTTACTCCCCCGTAACCGAGTCGACTTCCCCTGGCATCACACTCCTCTTCAACGCCGGTTCTTACGAAAAGAAAGAAAGAAGCATGCCAGGCAGTTTCCACTTTCTTACCGGGCGAAGGCAGTGAATGGTTAGCTATTCGAATGGTTGACTTTACTTCGATACTGGCATTCTTCTTTAATGAATTCTATTTCAAAAAAATACCTTCTAGGAGGGGCCCTTGTCTTCAGCTAAAAAGAAGCAGATATTGCCGTAAGCAGGAGATGGAAAAGCCCACGATCCATAACTTACTCACTCAGATATTTACTAGAGCTTGGCAGTGAATGAAGGCAGTACAGGAGACTCCGAATCCTATTCAGATTGCACGGAGGGCTTGGAAAGAGGCCTCTCGTGTAAGATAAGATTCCATTCCTTCCTATCGAAAGGCTCCGGTAGTAGAGCTCAATTCGGAATGTTGATATAAAAAAGGGCAGATACATAGAGTTAAGGAACAGATGTGGGCGCTCGTCCACCAAGCGCTTCTTCTTTGGCCATTTGGCCATGTGCTGCTCCTGTGCCCCATTTTGAAGCTGGAGAAAGCAAGTCAGCTGGCAACAAATGAGGGTGACTCCGTGCGACAGCCTTGAAGGCATCTTTTCCCTGGCTATCTCCGTGCGGGCAGCTCATGTAACACCCTCAGAATCGGACCTATGCAAGTTTGAGCAAAATCCGCCAAACCCGCATAGAAACGATTCAAAGGTGCCCACCAGGCACTTTCGTGCGGGTGGAAAACGAAGTAATAACATTACACAACAGTCCTCGATGGGACCCACAGAACAGATATATATAACAGCGACTCGAAGAGTCAAGAGTACAGATATAATATACAAAGATCCAAATCACCTTGAAAACGATAGAGCGTCCGGCTACGGACAAGATGCAAATGGGGCTAAGAGCCCTGAAGAATAACCAATGGCGTCCATAACCCTGCCCAGGCCAAGCCGGAAGGGTAACCACCTAACGACGTCGACCTCAAACCTGCTTAAAAAAAAGGGGTGCCGACAAAGGGCAAAGGAAAAAAGAGGAGCGTCAGTACTGAGGCCAGTACACGGCGAGGCTAGAATTCGACGGTCCTCGCCTACATAGGTATGGTGGATCGGCGGCGTGGCAGCATGCACTGAACAACCTATAGAGACTCGATACAACCGGCGACTGTCAGAGAGGGGTAAGAAAGACCTATTCGGATCCAACCTGATACTACCATCAAACAAACCCATCCTGGTGTTTCCCCCTCGAGACCAAACGAGGAAGTCAACCGAGGAACTCACACAGTTGGCAGTTTTACTTATTCAGTTATCGTTGCAGCAATTACTAGTCAGGTGTAGATAATCATCCTGATAAAATAAGCAGTGGGCACTTTTAGTTAATCATTCCGTTATAGTGGCAACACTTACTAGTCAGATACAATTAGCATGAGATAACCCCAAAAACCCAGCAGTTGTTGGTACTTTTATTCAGCCATTCCGTTGTAGTTGCAATATTTACTAGTCAGGTACAATTGTCGCAAGCGACTCTCAGAACAAGCAATTGTGGGCAGTATTAATTAGCCATTCCATTATAGTGAAGCTGATTACTAGTCATTATAAAGTCAAATTTATAGCAATAAACTTTTGTTATGCTTGTCTATGATCGAGATACTGTGCTCCAAGTCGTCCATATCCGCGGACACGGCTTTCAGAAAGTTTTACCCGGCCGGGGTGCACCAATAGCAACACACGCTCGATCAACCTCGGAAAAACCAAATCAAAACCCAACGAGGCTTTCACGACTGAACAATCACAGGATTCAGAAATATTTCAGGGCCACCCATTGAGTAGATCATAGCGGAGTAAGCAAGCTCCGAGACGGACTCAAGGTTGCGCCAATGGCTGTAAGCGACTGGGAACCCGAAAGTGTGGCTGGGCTTGTCGATACCGCGTAATCACTCCGCATACCTAAACAGTACAGTGTGCTCCTCGCACAATTTAAATACAGAAAGTAGCATGGCATAAGTACAGGATCGTAAATAAAACCTCAAACTAGTTGTGGCCCCAAGAAATAAGACTGAATCAAGCTCTGGCTCAGGGGGGTCCCATATACCTCCCGGATGTGGATAGCGCGATAAATCAAGGAACAGGTATCAAGTACTCGGGGTCTTACGGGACACAAGTGGGCGTTCGGAAACCAAATATTTTCTATCACCCACCGATGCCTCTGCTTACTTCAATTTTAGTTGTTAAACAGAAATTAAAGTGAACGATAAGTAAAACTGTGATCATCTCCAAGATCAACATGTGGCAAATCTCCAACAACTGTGGCACTTGACAACACGCAACAGCATTTGAGCAAGCGACTACGACGCGCAAGTCCAACTATCTACCAAACAACAGGTAATAGGATGTGTCCAAGGCAATATAAGGCTTCAAGGGATATCACGGATACGGAAAACTAGAGCATCGCATCACAGATAGCAATAGATCAACAGGAGGGAATAAATACTATAAAAGTAAGATAGGTAGAAAGGGGGAGATGCTCGCCTGAAAACATTGTCGAAGGTTCAACCGAAGATCGGGTCGACACTCGCATCAACTCAACGGCCTTATCCGCGAAGAAGCAAAACACTAGAAGAAACACCGGATGCTATATTTAATACAATGGCAGAAGATCGGCATGATGCATGCATGATGTATGGCATGGCAAAGATGCGATGCAATTAAGTCATATTAGGTGGAACCAGGGTCCCGACATTTAATTAGACGGTTCAAGTTATTTAGAAACCCCGCAATTTAAATGTTGCATTAACAAGGCAAGATAAGATACCGGTTCGCTACACAAGTTTAAATGAGGCCAATATAAGGCTAGATTTGCCCGCATATGGGCCCCATATTTAATTATAAGGTGAATCGGCATAAGGCCCCCAAACCACATGAATGTATGCATGCAAGACAATTATTATGCGACAAGTTGTATTATGTTATAAAAATAGGGTTTCGAGAAGGGGTTCACACATTGAGGGGCCTCGACGGACTTGAGGTTCCGGGGTTCGGGGTTCGGGGTCGGTCTCGGGATCCAGGGTTCGACGGATTCGGTCTTGACGGAAGCGTTCTCGGATACCGGGAAGGACTTGGTTCGGTGTCGTTCTTGTCATCGCGAAGGTCTTGTCGGGTCACCAAGTCGGGTCGGTCTTGGCTTCGGGGTGAAGAACTTGGTGTCCGGGTGGAGTGCTTGTCATATCCGGTGGCGATCTTGGCGCTCGGTGTCCGGTAGGCGTACTTGTCAAGACGGGTTCGTTTCCGTCCGGATCTTGGCGTCGCCGGATCGGTCTTCAGGCATGTGCCAGCGGGTTCCAGGAGGCAGAGCTTGGCAAGGCGAGGGGACTTGGCGGAGGCGGAGCCCACCTCGAAGACTAGCTCGTCTCCATCGGCGCGGATCCCGTGATTGATCACCAGCGAAAGAAGGCCTTGACGCTGATGCCGCTGAGCCCGGAGATACGACCGTAGGAGGGCGGTGAGGAGGTGGCTCGCGCGCGGACAGAGGCTGAAGGCGGCGACCTGTCTTGGGCGAGCTTGGCGGCCGCGCGATGGCGGAGACGGGGCAACTCGGGGGGTTCTGCGTCTGAGAGGAGAGACAGCCGGCGGAGGGAGAGATGCAGGCGGCGCTGGCCCGGCCGCAGGCTCATGGGCGGGAAGCTTCGGGCTCGGGCGATGGCGAGAGCGCCTGGCGGCGTCGGGTGGGCGGCGCAGGGAACTGGCGGGGAGGAGAGGAGGCGAGGCGGAGAGAGGCGGGCTCGCGTGGCTATGTGGACAGGGCGATGTGATGGCGGAGCTCGCGTGGTGAGGATCTGGCGGAGGCGGAGAGGGCAGCGCCATGGGGCTGGGCCTTGGAGGCCAGTTGTTGGCGGCAGGCGGAAGGAAGGTCGCCGGAGGAGGGAGGCAGCCACGCAGACGCGATGGCGGGTTGGGGGCGGAGGTCGAGCACGAAAGGCCTGGAGGAGGAGGCGGTGGCGGGCGGAGAGGCGACAGTGGCGGCGGTTGCTGCGGAGGTGAAGAGAGAAGGTGGGGGAAGAGGGAGCCAGGGGGTCGAAGCGGTTGCAGCGGCGGTGAGGCAGCGGGGTGCGAAGAGAGGAGGAGGGAGGAGGTCACGCAGGCGAGCCCGAGGAGGAGAAGGCAGCCAGGAGAGAGGTCATGCGCCGCGTGGGATCTTGATGGCGTGAGGTGGGACCAGGGCGGGCGTGGGGCCAGGTGTCGGGGGCCACTGAGGAGGCGTGTGGGCGCGTGCAGGCGTGTGGGCGTGTGTGCGGTGTGGTGGGGCCAGGGGTGGGTGTGTTGGTTGGGTCCGGTTGGCGGAGAGAGAGGGTAGAGAGGGTCGAGTGAGGTGAGAAAAGGGGGCTGGATGGATGAGGTGGCAGGTGGGTAGGTTTTGGGTGAGAGGGGAGGTGTACGTTTGGTTGGAGGGTAGATTAGGATTGGGTGGGGATAGGTTTTAGAGGGGGCTGTTTTACATGTGTGTGTTTGTTTGGTTCTGTTCAAATTAAAACAGAGTCACCTTGAAAAATAGTTTTTAGGGAAACAAAATATCCGATACGCTTGGGGTTTTGCCTTTTAAAATAAAGAGGGGGTATTTGTATAATCAAAACTAGGCTTTTCAAAATACTGCAGACAAACAATGCATGATGATGACGATGCAATGCACAAAAACAACGCGATTTTCTAGTAGTGGTTTTGCGGGATGCCACAGCTCACCATCAGCAGGATCAGCTTCTTGATTAGAGGTTATAGGAATGTTTCCAATAGAAATGGTTTGCTTTTGCACATCGAAACCAAAAATTAATCTCGCGGATACATATAATTCGGAAGAATAGGTGAGTGATTCATACTCGTTGTCCCCCTTGCTTGGCTCTTCCTCTAACGGGTTGTTGTGTAACAAGTGAGACAGTGCCCAGATCGTTACGCCTTTCGTGCGGGTCGGAACTTACCAGACAAGGAATTTCGCTACCTTAGGACCGTTATAGTTACGGCCGCCGTTCACCGGGGCTTCGGTCGCCGGGCCCCCCGGAAGGGGGCCTTCTTCGCCTTCCACCTAAGCTGCGCAGGAAAGGCCCAAAGCCAAAGGTGAAACAGCTGATTTAGTCCCGTGGTCACAGTAAACTAAAAACTAGAACTCCTAACTCAAACCTAACTCAAAAAATCGGCAATTCGTAATGCTCTCTTCCTTTCCAGACCCTTCTTTCGCCCGTCCACGAGGCAGTCAAAAGAAAGAGAGAAAGGGGCGGCTATAACGCAGGAGTCGTGGCGGTTGTATGCCACAAGGTCCCTATAGACATGGGGACAAGTGAATCATCGACTTTAGGAGCGCCATTTCTATCTGAAACGGTAAAGCGAGGTCCGAGTACCAAGCGTTGCAGCGCTGAAGTATGAGCCCCGTGGACTAGCGATTGCTCCTCCCGGAGATAAGATCATATCAAACCGACTTTAGGTTATGCGCCAGCTTGGGAAAGCCCCTGAACAACACCTCGCCCTTTTCAAAGCTACATGCGGGAATACTGCACTCCGGTCTGGAAGTTCTAAAAGGATGAGGCCCCTATTGTGTCCATAAAGAGGGCCTGGTAGACTACCAAATGTATAATCAAAAAAAAAGAACACTTGGATCTCGTCTTGCTTGCTGGGAGAGAGGAAGCTCAAAAGATCCATAAATCGATTTTGTATGGTTCTTATTTCGTTGAAAACGTTTCCATGAGACTTTCTTTCATTGAAGAAGGGTCTCACCCTCTTCCTACGGGTCGAATTGCTCTCCTCGCCTTTCTAAAACCTTCTCCCTCTTACCATGGGAAGTCCTTGGGAAATAACTCCGATGGGCAGAAAAAAGAAGGCGTTAAGAGACCCTCCTGGCCCAACCCTAGACACTCTAAGATCCTTTTTCAACCGGAGCCGTAGCGAAAGCGAGTCTTCATAGGGCGATTGTCACTGCTTATGGACCCGAACCTGGGTGATCTATCCATGACCAGGATGAAGCTTGGATGAAACTAAGCAGAGGTCCGAACCGACTGATGTTGAAGAATCAGCGGATGAGTTGTGGTTAGGGGTGAAATGCCACTCGAACCCAGAGCTAGCTGGTTCTCCCCGAAATGCGTTGAGGCGCAACAGTTGACTGCCCCCTATCCCTCTATTAACGGAACCGTAGACAGGGCATAGCTTTCCCTCGCTCTACCCAGCCAGCTCAGACGTAGCTACCTTCTTTTTGGGCGTGAAGAAGTATTGTGGCATCCCGCAAAACCACTACTAGAAAATCGCGTTGAATTTGTGCATTGCATCGTCATCATCATATGTTGTTGGTCAAAAACTATTTTCAGAAAGACCTGTCTTTGTCTTCTAAACGCCCCATCTTATTCAAACATCAAAACCCGGGTCACCGGAAGGTTTTGTTTGTTGCTATCGGTTTGCAAATGGTGTTATTATAACAAATAAAATTTATATTTATTTTAGCGGGGGCAGTCGAATGGGCCGTTTCGACCCGAACGACCACCCCCAGATTTTAAAACGGTCCAACTACACCGCTCCTAAATCCTAAAGTTACCCACTAGTCTACCCACTCCCCCTGGCCACCTCACTCCCTCCAACCAGTGCTCGCCACGTCAGCCTATCCTAGATCCCCACCAACCGCCCGTCGCCACGTCACCCCTCACCCCTCATCTCTCACCCTCTCACCCTGCCCCCCACACGACTCACACAGGCCACACACGCACGCATACACAAGCCCACACCACGCTGCACCCCCAGCCTGGCCCCACCTCCCTGGGACCACCACGCCTTACGCCACGCCTCTTCCTCCCTGGTTCTCTTCTTCCTCTCGCCCGTGCCAGGCCGCCTCTCTCCTTCTGCTCCGCCTGGCCCCGCCGCTCCACCTCCCCGCGCTCGTCTGCCTCCCCTCCGCCCCTCGACGCCGCCAGCCCTCCCCGGCTCCTCCCGCCGCCGTAGCACGCCCTCCTCCACCCCGCCCGCGAGCCCCGCTCCGGCCATGGTGCCTCCGACCCACCACGCGCTCGCCGTCCATCCCGCCTTCCTCGCCTCTTCGGCCCCGCACACCGGCACCTCCTCCACCGTCCCCGGACCTGGCGCCGCCAGCCGTCGTCGTCCTCCCTCGCCCAGCAGACCGCTTGCATGACCCGGCGACCTCGCCCGAGCCAGCCCGCCTACCCCGCTGCGCCTCCCGCCTCCACCTGCGCGCCTCCCACGCCATCGCCGGCATCCCCCGACCTTCCCCCTTGCCTCTGCGGCGCGGCCTCACCTCACCACCGCCGCCGCCGGAGCCCCGCCACCAACCTCACCACCGCCGCCGCCGGAGCCCCCGCCACCAACCTCGCCACCGCCCCGCCTCCACGCCGACAAGACCCCGAGCCCTCTGCCTCGCCTCGATCCTCCCTCTGCGCCCCTCTGCGAGCCCGCCTCGCCCGGCGCCAACCCACCTGCGGCGGCCAGCAGGCCGTCTCCGCCCTCTGCCGGCGCCCGTCCGGGCCGAGCAGCCAGCGTCCCGTCGTTCGCCCGCGCCACCAGCGGCTGCCGCGACCCCATCCTCGAGCTGAACCCCCCCGCGCCCCATCCGGTGGTCCCGCTGCGCCGTCGTCCCGAGCCGGCCGCGTCGCGCGTGAGGCCGTCCCTGTGGAGCTGCTGCTCCGTTGCTCGAGTTGGTTTCATGTGCTGCATACATGGTACTGCAAGTTGGTAATCGGCACACAAACCTTCCGGTGAACAAGAACTGCAAGCGGGCTAGTACCCCGTTAAAACAACCCGAACACGCGATGCTAAGTCCAAGTTCGACACCGACAATGGCACCCGAGGATGCGACAAGATCTCCGGACCGACGAACCACGTCAAGAATCCGCGTGCTCCGTGGGCGAACGTGCCGGTGGCGAGATGTTGAAGACCCGTTCCGGAGCCCGGTTGTCGGCCGGACCGTGGAACCCGAACCTCCCAAGATCTACGCTGCGGGCAGACGACCTTCTTCTCGGACGCAAGGTTCGCGAGAGTCCGAGCCAAGCACGCCCGGACGACAAGTTCTCCACCCGAGCAGCGGGATCGACCCCATGTGACCGGCAAGATCTGCCCGACGCCAAGACCTACCCACAGTCCGAACGACCTCGCCAAACCCTGAACCCAGAGACCGACCCCGAACCCCGGAACCCCAAGTTCGTCGAGACCCCCTAAATGTGTGAACCCTTTCCTCGACCCCTATTTTATAACATAATATAACTTGTTGCATATTGAATTATCGTCTCGCATGCATCTCATTGGTTTGGGGGCCTTATGCCGATTCACCTAATAATTAAATATGGGGCCCATATGCGGGCAAATCTAGCCTTATAATGGCCTCATTTAAATTGGTGTAGCGAACCTGGTACTATCTTCTGCCATGTTAAACAACATTTAACTTGCGGGTTATAAACAACTTGAACCATCTAATTAATTGTCGGGACCCCGGTTCCGCTTAATCTGACCTAATTGCATCGCACCTTTGCCATGCCATCCATCATGCGTGCATCATGCCGATCTTCTGCCGTTGTATTAAATAGTGCATCCGGTGTTTATTCTAGTGTTTTGCTTCTTCGCGGATAAGGCCGTTGAGTTGATGTGAGCTTCGCCCCGATCTTCGGTTGAACCCTTCGACAATGTTTTCAGGCGAGCATCTCCCTCTTTCTACCTATCTTACTTTTATAGTATTTATTCCCTCCCGTTGATCTATTGCTATCTGTGTTGCGATGCTTTAGTTTCCGTACCTGTGATATACCGTGCAGCCCTATATTGCCTTGGACACATCCTATTAACTGTTGTTTGGTAGATAGTTGGACTTGCGCGTCGTAGTTGCTTGCTCAAGTGCTGATGTGCGTCGCCATATGCCACAGTTGCTGATGTATTGCCGCATGTTGATGTTGGAGATGATTCTAGTTTTACTTATCGTCACTTTAATTTCTGTTTAACAACTAAAATTGAAATAAGCAGAGGCATCGGTGGGTGATAGAAAATATTTGGTTTCCGAACGCCCACTTGTGTCCCGTAAGACCCCGAGTACTTGATTTCTGTTCCTTGTTTTATCGCGCTATCCACATCCGGGAGGTATATGGGACCCCCCTGAGCCAGAGCTTGATTCAGTCTTATTTCTTGGGGCCACAAACTAGTTTGAGGTTTTATTTACGATCCTGTACTTATGCCATGCTACTTTCTGTATTTAAATTGTGCGAGGAGCACCTTTGTCTTATTTAGGTATGCGGAGTGATTACGTATGTCGACAAGCCCAGCCACACTTTCGGGTTCCCATCGCTTCTGACCATTGACGCAAACCTTGAGTCCGTCGAGCTTGCTTACTCCGTTGCGGGATCTACTCAATGGGGTGGCCCCTGAAATATTTCGAATCTGTGATTGTTCGGTCGTGAAAGCCTCGTTGGGTTTTGATTTGGTTTTCCGAGGTTGATCGGCGTGTGTTGCTATTGGTGCACCCGGCGGGTAAAACTTTACGAAAGCCGTGTCCGGATATGGATGACTTGGAGCAGTTTCTTGATCATAGACAAGCATAACTAAAGTTTATTGCTATAAATTTGACTTATAATGACTAGTAATCAGCTCCACTATAATGGAATGACTAAATAATACCCCACAATTGCTTGTTTTGTGTAAACTTGCGACCATTGTACTGACTAGTAAGTATTGCAACTTCTAGCGGAATGGCTGAATAAAAGTACCAACAACTGGGTTTGGGTTTATCTCATGCTATCATGCACGATTAGTAATTGATGCAACTATCACGGAATGGTTAACTAAAAGTGCCCATTGTCTACTTTATCGTGACGATTATCTAAACCTGACTAGTAAAGTACCGCAACTATAATCGAATAAATAAACTGCCAACCGTGTGAGTTCCTCGGTTGACTTCCTCGTTGGTCTCGAGGGGAAATACCAGGATGGGTTTGTTTGATGATAGTATCGAGTTGGTTCGAATAGGTCTCTCTTCCCCTCTCGATTGCCGCATTGTATCGAGTCTCTATAGGTTGTTTAGTGCATGCTGCCGCTTCGATCCACCATACCTATGTAGGCGAGGACCGCAATTCTAGCCTCGCTGGTGTCTGGCCTCGATCTTGGCGCTCCTTCTTTTTCCTTTGCCCTTTTGGCACCCCTTTGTTTAAGCAGGTTTTGAGATCGGCGCCGTTAGCGGGGTTACCCTTCCGGCTTGGCACAGGCAGGGTTATGGGCGCCATTGGTTATTCTTCGAGGCTCTTAGCCCCATTTGCTTCTTGTCCGTAGCTGGCCTTTTCTCGTTACAAGGTGATTTGGATCTTTGTATATTATATCTGTATTCTTAACTCTTTGAGTCGCTGTTATATATATCTGTTCTGTGGGTCCCATCGAGGACTGTTGTGTAATGTTATTACTTCGTTTTCCACCCGCACGAAAGTGCCTGGTGGGCACCTTTCAATCGTTTCTATGCGGGTTTGGCGAATTTTGCTCAAACTTGCATAGGTCCGATACTGAGGGTGTTACAGAGTGGTATCAGAGCTCAGCAGTTGCGATACCCCACAAGTCCAGCCTGTAGGATAACCTAGCTAACGGCCGAAGTAGAGTGTCAAAACTATTTTGCAAAATCGGTTGGATAGTTCTGATTAGGTCTGATTTTACTCCTTACCCCCTGCTATTCTCCCCTTATCTCGACGTGTTTTGAATCCACCTCTTATCTTTTCTTCGAGTCCAGGATTTCTCGTGGTTGGGTTTCCGTCGTACCTTCAGGGTTTCGCTTCCTTCTTCGATAACGGTGTTCTGCCATCCGGTGTTCCAGCTGCCTGATGAATCCGTTTGCGATGTTACCATTTCTTGTTCCCTGTTTGTGCCCTCCGGTGTTTTCTGACACGACGACATCATCTCTCGTCGGATCCGATCGGCATCACCCCTTTGTTCCGAACCTCGCTTGTCGAGATCTTCAGTCTGTTTCCGGGAATGGTTGCACGCTTTTCCACTGTTTGTGCGGAGTAATAGTTTGGGTGCGTGATGGATTGGCCCCCATGCCGACTACCCTTTCTATTCGCTTTTGTACATTGAAGTGGATGAGAATGCATCGGTTCCCTCTTTCTATCGAAGCTAGAGGTGGCTTTATTTGTTGATGCCTCTACCTTGACCTTTTGTTCGGGTGTTCTCTCGGCGATCACGGACAACGACCTCTTGTTAGTGGTGTCGCGAGGATCTACATGAAGCGAGAAGATGCAGATCGCCGACCTTCCTTCTGGTACCATGAGGCGGATCTCGAGGGCGAGATCCATTGTTAGTGGTGTCGAATTGTGGCATCCCGCAAAACCACTACTAGAAAATCGCGTTGAATTTGTGCATTTCATCGTCATCATCATATGTTGTTGGTCAAAAACTATTTTCAGAAAGACCTGTCTTTGTCTTCTAAACGCCCCATCTTATTCAAACATCAAAACCCAGGTCACCGGAAGGTTTTGTTTGTTGCTATCGGTTTGCAAATGGTGTTATTATAACAAATAAAATTTATATTTATTTTAGCGGGGGCAGTCGAACGGTCCGTTTCGACCCGAACGACCACCCCCAGATTTTAAAACGGTCCAACTACACCGCTCCTAAATCCTAAAGTTACCCACTAGTCTACCCACTCCCCCTGGCCACCTCACTCCCTCCAACCAGTGCTCGCCACGTCAGCCTATCCTAGATCCCCACCAACCGCCCGTCGCCACGTCACCCCTCACCCCTCATCTCTCACCCTCTCACCCTGCCCCCCACACGACTCACACAGGCCACACACGCACGCATACACAAGCCCACACCGCACGCGCCTGCACCCCCCTGGCCTGGCCCCACCTCCCCTGGGACCACCCTGCACGCACGCCACGCTCGGCCCCCTTCCTCCCTGGTTCTCTTCTTCCTCTCGCCCGTGCCAGGCCGCCTCTCTCCTTCTGCTCCGCCTGGCCCCGCCGCTCCACCTCCCCGCGCTCGTCTGCCTCCCCTCCGCCTCGGCCTTGCCAGCCCTCCCGGCTCCTCCCGCCCGCCCACGCCCTCCTCCACCCGCCCGTGAGCCCTCCGGCCATGGCGCCCTCAGACCCACAAGCCTGCCGTCCATCCCGCCTTCTCGCCTCTTCCAGCGCCCTTGCCTTGCACCTCCTCCACGTCCCGGACCAGAGCGCCGCCGGCCACGTCGTCGTCCTCCTCGCCCGCAGACCGCACCCCTTGCGCCGCCGGCGACCGCCGCCCGAGCCAGCCGCCTACCCGCTGCGCCTCCGCCTCCACTGCGCGCCTCACGCCATCGCCGGCATCCCCCGACCTTCCCCCTTGCCTCTGCGGCGCGGCCTCACCTCACCACCGCCGCCGGGCCCCGCCCAACCTCACCACCGCCACGCGAGCCCGCCACCAACCTCGCCACCGCCCCGCCTCCACGCCGACAAGACCCCGAGCCCTCTGCCTCGCCTCGATCCTCCCTCTGCGCCCCTCATGAGCCCGCCTCGCCCGCGCCGCCGCCCGCCTCTGCGGCCCACCTCGCCCGGCTCGCAGCCAGCCGTCTCCGCCCTCTGCCGCGCCCGTCGAGCCCAGCGTCCCGTCGTTCCGCGCTCACCACCATCAGCGGCTGCCACGACCCCATCCTCGAGCTGAATCCCCCGCGCCCCATCCGGTGGTCCCGTTGCGCCGTCGTCCCGAGCCGGCCGCGTCGCGCGTGAGGCCGTCCCTGTGGAGCTGCTGCTCCGTTGCTCGAGTTGGTTTCGTGTGCTGCATACATGGTACTGCAAGTTGGTAATCGGCACACAAACCTTCCGGTGAACAAGAGCTGCAAGCCGGGCTAGTACCCCGTTAAAACAACCCGAACACGCGATGCTAAGTCCAAGTTCGACATCGACAATGGCACCCGAGGATGCGACAAGATCTCCGGACCGACGAACCACGTCAAGAATCCGCGTGCTCGTGACCGAACCGTACCGGTGGCGAGACGTTGAAGACCCGTTCGAGCCCGGTTGTCGAGCGGACCCGTGGAACCGAACCTCCCAAGATCTACTGCGGAACCACGACCTTCTTCTCGGACGCCAAGGTTCGTCGAGAGTCCGGAACGCCAAGCACGCCCCGGACGACAAGTTCTCCACCCCAGAACGGCAGGATCGACCCCATGTGACCGGCAAGATCTGCCCGACGCCAAGACCTACCCCTGAGTCCGAGAACGACCTCGCCAAACCCTGAACCCAGAGACCGACCCCGAACCCCGGAACCCCAAGTTCGTCGAGACCCCCTAAATGTGTGAACCCTTTCCTCGACCCCTATTTTATAACATAATATAACTTGTTGCATATTGAATTATCGTCTCGCATGCATCTCATTGGTTTGGGGGCCTTATGCCGATTCACCTAATAATTAAATATGGGGCCCATATGCGGGCAAATCTAGCCTTATAATGGCCTCATTTAAATTGGTGTAGCGAACCTGGTACTATCTTCTGCCATGTTAAACAACATTTAACTTGCGGGTTATAAACAACTTGAACCATCTAATTAATTGTCGGGACCCCGGTTCCGCTTAATCTGACCTAATTGCATCGCACCTTTGCCATGCCATCCATCATGCGTGCATCATGCCGATCTTCTGCCGTTGTATTAAATAGTGCATCCGGTGTTTATTCTAGTGTTTTGCTTCTTCGGATAAGGCCGTTGAGTTGATGTGAGCTTCGCCCGATCTTGGTTGAACCATTCGACAATGTTTTCAGGCGAGCATCTCCCTCTTTCTACCTATCTTACTTTTATAGTATTTATTCCCTCCCGTTGATCTATTGCTATCTGTGTTGCGATGCTTTAGTTTCCGTGCATGATATACCGTGCAGCCCTATATTACCTTGGACACATCCTATTAACTGTTGTTTGGTAGATAGTTGGACTTGCGTCGTAGTTGCTTGCTCAAGTCTTGATGTGTGTCGCCATATGCCACACAGATTCTTGATGTATTGCCTCATGTTGATGTTGGAGATGATCCTAGTTTTACTTATCGTCACTTTAATTTCTGTTTAACAACTAAAATTGAAATAAGCGGAGGCATCGGTGGGTGATAGAAAATATTTGGTTTCGAGCCCACTTGTGTCCGTAAGACCCCGAGTACTTGATTACTGTTCCTTGTTTTATCGCGCTATCCACATCCGGGAGGTATATGGGACCCCCCTGAGCCAGAGCTTGATTCAGTCTTATTTCTTGGGGCCACAAACTAGTTTGAGGTTTTATTTACGATCCTGTACTTATGCCATGCTACTTTCTATTTAAATTGTGCGAGGAGCACACACCTTTATTTAGGTATGCGGAGTGATTACGCTGTATCGACAAGCCCAGCCACACTTCGGGTTCCCGATCGCTTCTGACCATTGACGCAAACCTTGAGTCCGTCTCGAGCTTGCTTACTCCGTTGCGGGATCTACTCAATGGGTGGCCCCTGAAATATTTCTGAATCCTGTGATTGTTCGATCGTGAAAGCCTCGTTGGGTTTTGATTTGGTTTTCGAGGTTGATCGAGCGTGTGTTGCTATTGGTGCACCCCGGGCGGGTAAAACTTTCTGAAAGCCGTGTCCGCGGATATGGACGACTTGGAGCACAGTTTCTTGATCATAGACAAGCATAACTAAAGTTTATTGCTATAAATTTGACTTATAATGACTAGTAATCAGCTCCACTATAATGGAATGACTAAATAATACTGCCCACAATTGCTTGTTTTGTGTGTCGCTTGCGACCATTGTACCTGACTAGTAAGTATTGCAACTACAACGGAATGGCTGAATAAAAGTACCAACAACTGCTGGGTTTGGGTTTATCTCATGCTATCTGTACCTGATTAGTAATTGATGCAACTATCACGGAATGGTTAACTAAAAGTGCCCACTGTCTACTTTATCAGGACGATTATCTAAACCTGACTAGTAAAGTACCGCAACTATAACTGAATAAATAAAACTGCCAACCGTGTGAGTTCCTCGGTTGACTTCCTCGTTTGGTCTCGAGGGGGAAATACCAGGATGGGTTTGTTTGATGATAGTATCAGGTTGGTTCCGAATAGGTCTCTCTTCCCCCTCTCTGATTGCCGCCAGTTGTATCGAGTCTCTATAGGTTGTTTAGTGCATGCTGCCGCTGCCGCTCAGTCCACCATACCTATGTAGGCGAGGACCGCCGAATTCTAGCCTCGCCGTGTACTGGCCTCGATCGACGCTCCTTCTTTTCCTTTGCCCTTTCGGCACCCCTTTGTTTAAGCAGGTTTTGAGATCGACGCCGTTAGCGGTTACCCTTCCGGCTTGGCAGGGTTATGGACGCCATTGGTTATTCTTGAGGCTCTTAGCCCCATTTGCTTCTTGTCCGTAGCTGGACGCCTTTTCTCGTTACAAGGTGATTTGGATCTTTGTATATTATATCGTATTCTTAACTCTTTGAGTCGTTATATATATCTGTTACAGGTCCCATCGAGGACTGTTGTGTAATGTTATTACGTTTTCCACCCATACGAAAGTGCCTGGTGGGCACCTTTCAATCGTTTCTATGCGGGTTTGGCGAATTTTGCTCAAACTTGCATAGGTCCGATACTGAGGGTGTTACAGAGTGGTATCAGAGCTCAGCAGTTGCGATACCCCACAAGTCCAGCCTGTAGGATAACCTAGCTAACGGCCGAAGTAGAGTGTCAAAACTATTTTGCAAAATCGGTTGGATAGTTCTGATTAGGTCTGATTTTACTCCTTACCCCCTGCTATTCTCCCCTTATCTCGACGTGTTTTGAATCCACCTCTTATCTTTTCTTCGAGTCCAGGATTTCTCGTGGTTGGGTTTCCGTCGTACCTTCAGGGTTTCGCTTCCTTCTTCGATAACGGTGTTCTGCCATCCGGTGTTCCAGCTGCCTGATGAATCCGTTTGCGATGTTACCATTTCTTGTTCCCTGTTTGTGCCCTCCGGTGTTTTCCGACACGACGACATCATCTACGTCAGATCCGATGCAGAGTCGGCATCACCCCTTTGTTCCGAACCTCGCTTGTCGAGATCTTCAGTCTGTTTCCGGGAATGGTTGCACGCTTTTCCACTGTTTGTGCGGAGTAATAGTTTGGGTGCGTGATGGATTGGCCCCCATGCCGACTACCCTTTCTATTCGCTTTTGTACATTGAAGTGGATGAGAATGCATCGGTTCCCTCTTTCTATCGAAGCTAGAGGTGGCTTTATTTGTTGATGCCTCTACCTTCGACCTTTTGTTTCCGGGGTGTTCTCTCGACGATCACGGACAACGACCTCTTGTTAGTGGTGTCGCGAGGATCTACATGAAGCGAGAAGATGCAGATCGCCGACCTTCCTTCCGGTACCATGAGGCGGATCTCGAGGGCGAGATCCATTGTTAGTGGTGTCGAATTGTGGCATCCCGCAAAACCACTACTAGAAAATCGCGTTGAATTTGTGCATTTCATCGTCATCATCATATGTTGTTGGTCAAAAACTATTTTCAGAAAGACCTGTCTTTGTCTTCTAAACGCCCCATCTTATTCAAACATCAAAACCCGGGTCACCGGAAGGTTTTGTTTGTTGCTATCGGTTTGCAAATGGTGTTATTATAACAAATAAAATTTATATTTATTTTAGCGGGGGCAGTCGAACGGTCCGTTTCGACCCGAACGACCACCCCCAGATTTTAAAACGGTCCAACTACACCGCTCCTAAATCCTAAAGTTACCCACTAGTCTACCCACTCCCCCTGGCCACCTCACTCCCTCCAACCAGTGCTCGCCACGTCAGCCTATCCTAGATCCCCACCAACCGCCCGTCGCCACGTCACCCCTCACCCCTCATCTCTCACCCTCTCACCCTGCCCCCCACACGACTCACACAGGCCACACACGCACGCATACACAAGCCCACACCTGGCCTGGCCCCACCTCCCTTGGACCACCTCAGACGCACGCCACGCTCGGCCCCTTCCTCCTGGTTCTCTTCTTCCTCGCCCTTGAGCCGCCTCTCCTTGCTCCTTTGGCCGCTCCACCTCCCACCTCGTCCGCCTCCCCTCCTCCCCTCGACGCCGCCAGCCCTCCCCGGCTCCTCCCGCCGCCGTAGCACGCCCTCCTCCACCCCGCCCGTGAGCCCCGCTCCGGCCATGGCGCCTCCGACCCACCGCGCGCTCGCCGTCCATCCCGCCTTCCTCGCCTCTTCCGGCCCCGCACGCCGGCACCTCCTCCACCGTCCCGGACCCGAGCGCGCCGCCAGCGTCGTCGTCCTCCCTCGCCCAGACCGCCCATGACCCCAGCGCCGCCGACCTCGCCGCCCAGCCAGCCCGCCTACCCCGCTCGCCTCCGCCTCCACCTGGCGCCTCACGCCATCGCCCGGCATCCCCGACCCCCTTGCCTCTGCGGCGCGCCTCACCTCACCACCGCCGCGGAGCCCGCCACCAACCTCACCACCGCGCCCGGAGCCCCGCCAACCTCGCCCGCCCGCCTCCACGCCCGACAAGACCCGAGCCCTGCGCCCGCCTCGAGCCTCCTCTGCGCCCCTCTGCGAGCCCGCCTCGCCGGCGCCCCGGCTCCCGCCTCTGCGGCCCACTACGCCGCTTGGCCCGGCCAGGCCGTCTCCGCCCCTCTGCCGGCGCACCGTCCGGGCCCGAGCCGGCCCGCGTCCCCGTCGTTCCGCCCCGCGCTCACCACCATCAGCGGCTGCCGCGACCCCATCCTCGAGCTGAACCCCCCCGCGCCCCATCCGGTGGTCCCGCTGCGCCGTCGTCCCGAGCCGGCCGCGTCGCGCGTGAGGCCGTCCCTGTGGAGCTGCTGCTCCGTTGCTCGAGTTGGTTTCGTGTGCTGCATACATGGTACTGCAAGTTGGTAATCGGCACACAAACCTTCCGGTGAACAAGAGCTGCAAGCCGGGCTAGTACCCCGTTAAAACAACCCGAACACGCGATGCTAAGTCCAAGTTCGACATCGACAATGGCACCCGAGGATGCGACAAGATCTCCGGACCGACGAACCACGTCAAGAATCCGCGTGCTCCGTAGACCGAACACCCGGTGGCCGAGACGTTGAAGACCCTGTTCCCGGAGCCCAGTTGTCGAGCCGGACCCGTGGAACCCGAACCTCCCCAAGATCTACGCTGCGGGCAGACACGACCTTCTTCTCGGACGCCAAGGTTCGTCGAGAGTCCGAGCCAAGCACGCCCGGACGACAAGTTCTCCACCCGAGCAGCGAGGATCGACCCCATGTGACCGGCAAGATCTGCCCGGCGCCAAGACCTACCCACGAGTCCGAGAACGACCTGTGCAACCGAACCTGCAGACCCGAACCCCGGAACCCCAAGTTCGTCGAGACCCCCTAAATGTGTGAACCCTTTCCTCGACCCCTATTTTATAACATAATATAACTTGTTGCATATTGAATTATCGTCTCGCATGCATCTCATTGGTTTGGGGGCCTTATGCCGATTCACCTAATAATTAAATATGGGGCCCATATGCGGGCAAATCTAGCCTTATAATGGCCTCATTTAAATTGGTGTAGCGAACCTGGTACTATCTTCTGCCATGTTAAACAACATTTAACTTGCGGGTTATAAACAACTTGAACCATCTAATTAATTGTCGGGACCCCGGTTCCGCTTAATCTGACCTAATTGCATCGCACCTTTGCCATGCCATCCATCATGCGTGCATCATGCCGATCTTCTGCCGTTGTATTAAATAGTGCATCCGGTGTTTATTCTAGTGTTTTGCTTCTTCGCAGATAAGGCCGTTGAGTTGATGTGAGCTTACCGATCTTCGTTGAACCTTCGACAATGTTTTCAGCGAGCATCTCCTCTTTCTACCTATCTTACTTTTATAGTATTTATTCCTCCCGTTGATCTATTGCTATCGTATTTGCGATGCTTTAGTTTCCGTGATATAACGTGCAGCCCTATATTGCCTTGGACACATCCTATTAACTGTTGTTTGGTAGATAGTTGGACTTGCGCGTCGTAGTTGCTTGCTCAAGTGCTGATGTGCGTCGCCATATGCCACAGTTGCTGATGTATTGCCGCATGTTGATGTTGGAGATGATCCTAGTTTTACTTATCGTCACTTTAATTTCTGTTTAACAACTAAAATTGAAATAAGCAGAGGCATCGGTGGGTGATAGAAAATATTTGGTTTCCGAACGCCCACTTGTGTCCCGTAAGACCCCGAGTACTTGATTTCTGTTCCTTGTTTTATCGCGCTATCCACATCCGGGAGGTATATGGGACCCCCCTGAGCCAGAGCTTGATTCAGTCTTATTTCTTGGGGCCACAAACTAGTTTGAGGTTTTATTTACGATCCTGTACTTATGCCATGCTACTTTCTGTATTTAAATTGTGCGAGGAGCACACTGTACTGTTTAGGTATGCGGAGTGATTACGCGGTATCGACAAGCCCAGCCACACTTTCGGGTTCCCAGTCGCTTACAGCCATTGACGCAAACCTTGAGTCCGTCTCGGAGCTTGCTTACTCGCTATGGATCTACTTAAGGGGTGGCCCCCTGAAATATTTCTGAATCCTGTGATTGTTCAGTCGTGAAAGCCTCGTTGGGTTTTGATTTGGTTTTTCCGAGGTTGATCGAGCGTGTGTTGCTATTGGTGCACCCCGGCCGGGTAAAACTTTCTGAAAGCCGTGTCCGCGGATATGGACGACTTGGAGCACAGTTTCTTGATCATAGACAAGCATAACTAAAGTTTATTGCTATAAATTTGACTTATAATGACTAGTAATCAGCTCCACTATAATGGAATGACTAAATAATACTGCCCACAATTGCTTGTTTTGTGTGTCGCTTGCGACCATTGTACCTGACTAGTAAGTATTGCAACTACAACGGAATGGCTGAATAAAAGTACCAACAACTGCTGGGTTTGGGTTTATCTCATGCTATCTGTACCTGATTAGTAATTGATGCAACTATCACGGAATGGTTAACTAAAAGTGCCCACTGTCTACTTTATCGTGATTATCTAAACCGACTAGTAAAGTACCGCAACTATAATCGAATAAATAAAACTGCCAACCGTGTGAGTTCCTCGGTTGACTTCCTCGTTTGGTCTCGAGGGGGAAATACCAGGATGGGTTTGTTTGATGATAGTATCAGGTTGGTTCCGAATAGGTCTCTCTTCCCCCTCTCTGATTGCCGCCAGTTGTATCGAGTCTCTATAGGTTGTTTAGTGCATGCTGCCGCTGCCGCTCAGTCCACCATACCTATGTAGGCGAGGACCGCCGAATTCTAGCCTCGCTGTCTTGGCCTCGATCTTGACGCTCCTTCTTTTTCCTTTGCCCTTTGTCGGCACCCTTTGTTTAAGCAGGTTTTGAGATCGACGCCGTTAAGGGTTACCCTTCCTTGGCCAGGCAGGGTTATGGGCGCCATTGGTTATTCTTCGTGGCTCTTAGCCCCATTTGCTTCTTGTCCGTAGCTGGGCCTTTTCTCGTTACAAGGTGATTTGGATCTTTGTATATTATATCTATATTCTTGACTCTTTGAGTCGTTATATATATATATCTGTTATGGGTCCCATCGAGGACTGTTGTGTAATGTTATTACTTCGTTTTCCACCCGCACGAAAGTGCCTGGTGGGCACCTTTGAATCGTTTCTATGCGGGTTTGGCGAATTTTGCTCAAACTTGCATAGGTCCGATTCTGAGGGTGTTACAAGTATCAAACCAAAATACCCAAGCAGGTTTGAAAAAGGATCTTAGAGTGTCTAGGGTTGGGCCAGGAGGGTCTCTTAACGCCTTCTTTTTTCTGCCTCATTTGATGGTATTGTGTACCTAAAGTTTACTAGCGGCTAGTTTTTGTCCTTGGTATGGAAACCTGCTAAGTGGTAACTTCCAAATTCAGAGAAACCCTGGAATTAAAAAAGGGCAATCCTGAGCCAAATCCGTGTTTGAGAGGGGGGTTCTCGAACTAGAATACAAAGGAAAAGGATAGGTGCAGCTCTCCTAGGCTTCCCTCATCTGGGATCCCTGGGGAAGAGGATCAAGTTGGCCCTTGCGAATAACTTGATGCACTATCTCCCTTCAACCCTTTGAGCGCACGGGAGGCAGCAGTGGGGAATTTTCCGCAATGGGCGAAATCCTGACGGAGCAATGCCGCGTGGAGGTGGAAGGCCTACGGGTCGTCAACTTCTTTTCTCGGAAAGGATCTCACTATGATCAAATTGTGAGAACGTGAAATCTGCATCTAGCAGACACCCGCGCTGAAAAAAAAAGTGGATAGTTCGAAATCACATGAAAAGTCGTTCCCTTAGCAGCGGGAAAGGAGTCTATCTATCTGCCTAGCTTTGGTAGATTTCCCCCAATGCAATTCAAAAACGGAAATTCCACGAATCCCTGAGGTGGATAAGTCCGACGACTCAGCAGCAGTGCGGAATTGAGTTTCTGGTCCGGTGGATCTGATCTATAATGGAATGAATGTTTTTCAGAGTGCAAGTTTTGGTTTTAGCTCGCTACAGTTTACGCGTCCAAGGCCTTTTGTTCTTCTTCGCATCCGTTATTTTGGCACAAGTTTTTTTGGTTCTCAAAAATAAACAGTTTGAAAAGGTTCAGTGCTCAATGGGTACAAAATATCCATGCTACTGCGCCTGGCGTAACAGCTCCTGGTGCAACAACAAGTACTAGCTTAACGTGGGGAGGTGGCGAGTTAGTAGCAGTAGGCGGCAAAGTGGCTTTGTTACCTATTCCATTAGGAACTGCGGATTTTTTAGTCCATCACATTCATGCATTTACCATCCATGTGACTGTATTAATACTTTTGAAAGGTGTTTTATTTGCCTTGGCGTCAGATAACTCCAATAAAGCATGACTGAAGTCGATATAAAACGTGTCGAAGAGCAATAGACTCTGTTTTTTATAGAGCTTATCATTTTCATTGATTGACCAGCATGACTTATGGATTGCATTTTCAACTGTGCTAGGCCTCGCTCGTCCCTCGCTTCGTAGGAATAGTACGAATCCTGGTCATCGCTAAAGCTGTTTTGCCAACCAATCCGGCCTTTCGATCAAGCAATCCTTCCGAGAAATCCGATTTAGCGCTGGAGGGCCGTACCTCTATTTACGATAATTGCTTTAGGAGCAGGTGCCTTTTAGGATTAGGGATACTTGATTGACCCGCTTACTTCTATTATCTTAATACTAATTACTACTGTAGGAATCCTGGTTCTTATTTATAGTGACGGTTATATGTCTCACGATGAAGGGTATTTGAGATTTTTTGTTTATATAAGTTTTTTCAATACTTCCATGCTAGGATTGGTTACTAGCTCCAATTTGATACAAATTTATTTTTTTTGTTACAAGTGTGGTGAAGAAGGACATATATCCAGCAGCTGTCCAAAGATCAAGTTTGTTAACACCTTTCACCAAGAATCAAGCAGTGAGGAAGCATTGGAAGAGAAGAATCTGAATGACTCGTGAACAAGAATTCTGCGAAGAAGAAGGCGAAGAGGTTGTGTGTGTAATTCAGCGGCTCCTGCGCTCTCCAATACAGCCTGAAGATACACAAAGAAAGAAAATCTTTGAGAGCAAGTGCACTGTTAATGGCAAGGTATGCAAATTGGTGGTCGACAACTGCAGCAATGATACTACTGGAAAGTACAGTTTCAATATTGCCCATACGTAATCCTTTGTATAGACGCGATCATTATCGACTTTTTTTTTGAGATATTTTTTTATTTGTTAATAATTTTAGAATTCCTATTTCACTAAGGGGGACATAGAGTCATAGCAAATAAAATAGCTAATTCTTATTAGAAAAAAAAGAATGAATATGAATTAGGAAGAGATAAAGGGGCCCTACTATGATCCCTCAATTGAGTGATCGCTCAAGTCATAGACCTGAGCCTGGGCCAACAATCATGATAATGATATCCCGAGGTGCGCTAATCCATGATCTCGAAGGAATCGGGGGGATAGAGTTCCGGGCAAGACTGTTTGGCTCTATGTTTAGGAAAGGAATGCCCTCAGGGAAGAAAGAGGAAAGTAGCATAGCAGAGAAAAGAATCTCTGTTCTCAGTCTAAGTAAGCCCGTCCTAGCAATAGTGGCTGAAGCTGGTCTCGATCTCGAACTCAAACTGATGCCTGATCGTTACTCTTGATGGTGAAGATGTTATTGATTGTGAACCCATATTAGGCTATTTACATAGAGGAATGGAAAAAATCGCGGAAACCCGAACTATTAAGAGATGAGGGAAATAGAGAGATGATTCACTACTTGCCTACTGCTACCTGGGTCGTGAGATCGAAGAAGGTATACTATTAGACAAGGTTCATTCCAGCTTTGCTGCTCTTTTTCTTTTGATTCTTTCTGTTTCTTTTGCCCTTGTTGGTAAAGGAAGTAGGTTTTGCTCCTGGATTCTCCATTGAATTCAGAAAAAAAAAGAGATTTTTGTTCGTAGAACATCGATAGAGAAAAAAAGCCGACTATCGGATTTGAACCGATGACCCTCGCTTTACAAATGCGATGCTCTAACCGGACGCTTTTGGGATGCTTCTAATAACCAACGAATGGCAAGTGCTCTTCCTTGTTTAGATCCTATTTCACATCAACTATGTTATTTTGAGATTGGGCAAAGTGGTGCCAAACAAGTTGTTTGTATAGGGCCACCTAAGATGGATTGCATGCTGCTGCTGGAGCTGCTGTATTGTTGTATTCTGCTGGGATGTGCAGAGACCGAAAGCTAAGCTTTTATAAGCTATTAAGGGAGACACTTTACAGTCATCTGACTTGGGATGGAGCCCTTCAGGCGACTTATTCATATGGAGAAAACAAAATTGTTTTAAGCACGCACAGAACCGGAAGCGCCCCTTGTTTAAAAGAGAGGAGGACGGGTTATTCACATTTAATTGGATGGTCAGAGGAGATATCGATCTCAAAGAAAAGAAGAATCGGAATCATTTATTTACAGAGCAAAGAAAAGGACGGGTGAATTTTCTTATTATAGGAGAGAGATTGGAAGAGCATCCAATCCTGATCTTCACTCTTTCGACCGCCTATCCTTAGAAAATAAGATTGTGCTTGTACTTGCTCTCTCATTCCTGGGAGTCCTTCAAGGGTATCAGATCTTGAAACTGGTTTTTGCATTCTTAACAGATCAAAGCAGCAGCGGACACACCCCTTGCTCCTGCAGTGCAAGACCCTGCCATTTTGAACCCACCCCGGGTTCAATCGATACCGTCATCCCTGGATCCAGGGAGAACGCAAATCGAGGATCTTTTAACAATACCCTCTAAGGGATGGTTAGTCCAAGACGCGGAGCAACAAAGTTTTCTTTTGGAGAAACACTATTATTATGGGACTATACACGCGGTAGAAAAATTGCGCATCCCGCACCGAAACAGTGCTTTACCCCTAGATGTCCAGTCAACTGCTGCGCCTCAACGCATTTCGGGGAGAACCAGCTAGCAAAGTCAGTCTTTCACAATAGATAGGCATTATTCTGATTCTCTAATCTTCGGTAACGATGAAGTACTTGATCAGAGTTTGCACTGATCGGCTTGACTATCCTTTCTTTCCAAAAAACAGAAAGAGCAAGAACTTTATATTTAATATATAAAAAAAACTATAGTATAAAATACAAATCAACTCATCCGATTTCCGGTAGATATTATTTCATATGTATAGAGGGTATTCATATACTATAAGATTAATTAAATAAGATATGGATCAAAACCCTATTTCAAATAGTAGGTCTTCTTCCTCGAATTGCAACTTCGGGATCGAAGAAAGTGTAAAACAGATACGTTGGCTAGATTGAGGTTCCCTTGGGTCATCAACTTCAAGAAGAAAGTGTGTGGGAAATTACCTGTCCTCAGAGACAGCTAGCATTGATCAAAATATCATTCACCGGATGACTTCCCCCATAGCAACGGGAGATGATCAGCCCATCACCCTAAAGGAAAGGAAATTCGAAGAAATCAGATCTTTCAGTGAAATAAGCATCTACTAATCTAACTAGCGAACCAATATGTCTATCATTTTAGGGTTCTTACCTTGTCTTGACTCTTCACCGAGTGAAAGTAATACACTACTACTTTTGGTTCGAGTGATACACTACGGCATGTTACGAACATTAAGGCACCTAGACTTGAAAAAAAGGAATCAATGGGGAACGTCCAACAGAAGTCCCGACCGATATGACTATTCCTATCCTTAAGCGAATGCTGGAACCAAAGTTTTTATACCCTTGAGTGTCAGGGCCCTGCAGTTAGGAATTGGTGACCCCTATTTGTTTAGTAGCGGTTGCGCTTGTAAAGAAAAGATATGCCGAAGAACATTTACTTAAGTTAAGTGTGATAAACTATTGGCAGGGGTAGAAACTGCTGCGGTTAAGAAATTACAACCTTCCAAATAGGAACTAGCCAATCCATGGGTATACCAAGAAGTTACAAAAGTTGTCCCTGTAAACCAACCCCCTAAAGCGAAATAAGCGCAAGGAAAGAGCAATAGGCCGGACCATCCTACAAAAACGAAGCGGACGCGAGCCCCTCCTTAGGCGGATTTCTCCTTTTGCTCCTCAGCCTACGGGGTATTAGCAACCGTTTCCAGTTGTTGTTCCCCTCCCAAGGGCAGGTTCTTACGCGTTACTCACCCGTTCGCTTTTGATTCCATTATGAAAGTACGCTGTACTTCCTGCATGCCGCAGAAGTGCAAGCACACCGGGTAAATCCTTAACCCTTCCTCCTCTTACTAATACTACAGAATGTTCTTGTAAATTATGGCCAATACCAGGTATATAAGCAGTGATTTCAAATCCAGAGGTTAATCGTAAGTCATCGGTTCGAATCTGATGGAATACTTTTCTACTAAAATTCATTCACTTTTTTCTTTGTTTTTGAAACTTTCTCTATTTTTTTAGGTTCGTCATTCCATTACAATACCATCAAGAACAAGAGAAAGAACTAATATCCTGTTTGGGTATTTCTTTCGAAATCCCCTTTATGGGTGTTTTACGTAGAAATACTATTTTTGCTTATTTTGACGATCCACAATACAGAAAAGATAAAAAGGGGGTAATCAGCGGAGCAGCTTCTTTACACGCCGAAGTAGATATGTATGGTCAGGGGAAACCGACAAAGGAACCATAAGCTAGAATACTGGTATCAAGAGATGTTATTACGGGAAGTGCTTTGATACTAGTGTTGGCCTACCTGATTTGTCTGATATCTGTTCTTCTTTTCTGATTGATTGATGGAGCCGGGCCGGGCCTCGATTCCTTTCAAAAAGATGAAGGGATAGAGGTGACTAATTCCCCATCTCATTCATGAAGGGACAGAGGTGACTAATCTCTTCAAGTGTGCTTCTTTCCCCTTCTCCCTCTTACCATGGCAAGTCCTTGGGAAATAACTCCGATGGGCAGAAAAAAGAAGGCGTTAAGAGACCCTCCTGGACCAAACCCAGCTATCACTCCTATGAGACGGCTAACTCCCAACTCCCGATACATTCTTTATCGTTGGTTTGGACATAGTTTCCTTTGTTCCTGTGTTTCTGTTTTGCTCTCCCCCTTTTTTTCACTTAGTTTAGTTGGAATGGAAAGAGAACTTCCTTCAGCCTTTTTGTTGCCTATGCGAGACTCAAAATCTCGTGCTGAAGAGCGTGGAGGTTCGAGTCCTCTTCAAGGCATAATATGTAGAATGCTCATTCAATCAGCATTCCCTGTATAAGTATTCCGAAAATCTGCGCCTGAAACATAATTAGCAATGGCACTGCATCAGCGTAAGAGGCTGGAGTGGACGGTTACTCGAAGGTAATAATATGTGGACAAAGGTGGCAACCCTCTGCTCTGTTCCGCCAAAGACCTCTTAAACTGGGTCTCAATTGAAGAAGTAATTGGAAAATAAAACAGCAAGTACAAAAATGAGTAATAAACCCCAGTATAGACTGGTACGATTCAATTCAACATTTTGTTCATTCGGGTTTGATTGTGTCATACACATGTACCTGCAGTCGCATTCAAGTAATGCCCCTTAATTTCACCGGTTTCGGCATGTGCTTTATAAATAGCTTCGGCCGCTTTTCGTTCTTTTAGGAGCCTTCCTAGTTTTCTCCCTTGTAAATGAAGCTTTGTCCATCTCATTAAGGCCATCTCCGGTTCTTCTTGCGTCAAGTAAAGAAAGAAATATACGATTTGAGCCTAGCTCGAAAACGGATGCGCAAGGGAATCCCACAAGCCTCTTATCCATTCCCGCTCGCTCGTGGCGGGGGAGTAAGTCAAAATAGAAAAAACTCACATTGGTCCGCGTTCCCAAGGGAACCCCTCTCTTTCAAGAGGATTCGCGGCATGTCAAGCCTTGGAAAGGATCTTGGACCTCTTCGATACTTCCTTTGGTTTCAGTGGCATGTTTCTTATGAGAATCGAGCCTATTTCTCACTTTTAGTACCTGGAGAAGGGAATGCTGGGTCATTTAGCTCTGTTCGAGGTGTTTCAGAGCGATTGTGAGTTGGCTTTCTTTCCCAGCTTGAGCCTCCGTCTATGTTACCCCTTCCACGGAAAGGAGATTCTACGTTTAGTAAAAAATATTAAGAACTAGATCATGTAATCCCATTGAAAAAATGGAATTCGATTTTCAGGGGAATTTTGGAATAAGAGATAAATAAACAATTGAATTTGAAAAAAAAAATGTTTTGTAAGGCGGCTAGGGCCGCTGAAGGGGGGAAAACGAAAGGCGTTTTCTGGTCTCCCCTTCGCCTGGGGGTGCTTGTGGGGGCCCACCCGGCGTGGAAGATGATCTGGTAGCTGACGGTGCCACGTAAGGTGCAAATATTCACCTGGAGAGCACTCCACGGCAGCGTTCCCTGCCTCTGCACTCTGGTCGTCGGGTTGATTGGGGGCTGCTCCGGTCGTCGTTGCGCGCAGTATTTCCGTGTCTCGTCGGAAGCTTCATTTCCTTTTCTTGGATGATAAGCTGAACATGGACCGAGAAAGGGGAACCGCTTGGCGCTGCATATTAGAACTCATTAAAGCCCGATTCGCATCATTGTGCTCAATAAAAGGAATGAGAGAACCTCCAATAGAAAAAGATTGGAAAAAGTAAGGGGAATTATATTCCAAATAAAAAAGGGGGTTTTCGTAAGAAAACGTGCATGAATAGTTGCTCTTTTCTCGATTTTCGCTCGGATTTTTTGGCGGCATGGCCAAGCGGTAAGGCAGGGGACTGCAAATCCTTTATCCCCAGTTCAAATCTGGCGGATTCCTATAGTACTGTTCGGGGAGTTGATAAGTTAATTCCTGTGGATGTCTACTTGCCGGGCTGCCCACCTAAACCGGAAGCAGTTATAGATGCCCTAACAAAACTTCGTAAGAAGATATCGCGAGAAATAGTTGAGGATCGAACTCTATCTCAAAATAAAAATAGATGTTTTACTACCAGACCAATGGTTAACGGCGGTTCTGTGGAGCGGTTTTGCGAGAATAGTTAATAATGAGATCATAATTTTAGGAAATGATCTCTTAAAATGACATTAGTTATGCTTTCTTCAAGATCGAGATCATCTAAGACCTATGTCTGATCCCGTCCAATAGCAGGCAAGGCATGGATATGCTGGCACGAGCAGAGGGTGAGACTCATTATATTCACTTTTAAACAAACCTGTCAGTTGGTTCCACCTGCGAGTACCCCCGAAGGGAGCTCGGCGCCCGCCCTTTATTTATATGTTGGGGCAAGGTTGGTATAGGTTGGCGCTCCATCTCGGCCGAAAAGAGAAAGGAGACTGATCTTGACGTCGGCGTTGGTTTTTCCAACGAACAGACCAACCCAAACTAGAACGTTTTCGTTGATATTAACTAACGCTGTAGAAGGGGGAAGAGTGGCGGGGCGAGAAACTCAAGGCCACTCTTCCTCCGGGCTTTATTTCCGCACTATTATGGATAGTCAAATAATCTGAAAAATTGGATCCGCGGGGGCCGGTTCGTTCGTCCTATTCTGCTATTCAGGACCAAGAGGTACTGGATTCTCTTTCGGATAGGCCCTGAAAGGAGAAGAAAGGCTGAAATGCCAAGACACTGAAGCACTAAGCACTAATGGCCAATAGTCTAGTATCTTTGTTTGGATGACTTCCCTCCTACCACTGATAAGCTGAGGTTGAAGAGACAGTTGTGGGTACGAGATCCTATGGCGGTAAAGGAGACCTTTCAAATACAATGGACCGAACTGTCTCACGATGTTCTGAACCCAGCTCACGTATCGCATTAATGGGCGAACAGCCCAACCCTTGGAACCACCTACAGCTCCAGGTGGCGAAGAGCCGACATCGAGGTGCCAAACCTTCCCGTCGAGGATACACGACAGAAGGAATTGTTAGTTCACCTCACCTTCCCGAAGCGTGGGTTTGCTTTACTAATATTGTTCTCTCTATGTGAACCCCTTCTCTTTCTCGGAAGACTAAGGTGTAGGTAATAGAGATAGATGTTTCGTCCGGCTCTGAGAAACAATTCGGCAACCCCGCTCTTCCCTTTGCCTCTTCCACATCTATTTTGGAAACTTGATTCGGTGCAAAGTGGATAATTTTCTCTTCAAGATTGCCACATCTCTTTTTGGGAGATGTTGGAATTTTCCCATTTTTTCTTCTGCTCTTAAATCTCTAAATTGAGAAAGTCTAGTTTTCGTAATCGACCAATCCATTCATTTCATTAAACCCTAGTTCGGGACTGACGGGGCTCGAACCCGCAGCTTCCGCCTTGACAGGGCGGTGCTCTGACCAATTGAACTACAATCCCCGCGACGCTTGCAATAGGGCGTAGTGTTGCGCTGAGTCGTCTTGTTCGGAAGCTGATTGAGAAGATATGCAGGCGAAAATAGGATGCGTAAACCTTGGACTCATCATAGCTATGCTATGGCTATGTCGAGAATCAACTAACCGACAAATCCGTAGCCCAGGTGATTCGCTGCCTCCCTCTCGCCAAAATGGGATGAATCTTCTCATGCAGTTTTTTTCTTATTCAGGGCGCAGCGAAGCCAGCCGCGGATCTACCTTATGGATGGATCGATAAATGTTTGGATTTCTGTGATTATTTTTTACGCGGAGTTGTTGAATATCAACAACTTATTACCCAGAATCCCATTTTTTTAGAGCGAGTTGAGGGAGTAGGTTTTATTAGGGGAGAAGAAGGTAGGCGTAGGAATGAATCCTGGAAGCAAACAGGAAGAATGCAGGAAGCAACTCACACCATTTAGCCATATTATGGAAACCATTTCCTACATTAACCTCGTTTCTCGCTTTTGTCGATTGACTCGTGGGACTCTACTGAATTCCAGCATGGGCCCCTATTTTCAAGCAGGAAAGTCGTTTCGATCCAATCCATTCTTGGGGTCTGAAAAAGACACTGGATATGTCAGTGACTTTGCACGACAAAGCGTTCTCCGAGGGCATGGAATGTACCATTTTTTGGTCAGAACTCGTCTTCTTTCTTTTTTGATTACCTTCCTCGCGTATGTATAAGACCGAATCCATTCTTTTTCGAAATCGATTTCGAAAAAGAACTACAAATCCTTAACTTTTCGAGGAATCCTTCATCAGTGGTTGTGAATGACTGACTCCCACCCGACTAAAGGAACGGAGAAATTCAGAACTTCAATAATCGAAGAGTGGTCGTAGGTGAGCCCACCCGCGTATCAAAGATAATGAGGTCTAGCGCCCCGAACTTTCTTCAGTCAGAATGAACAGAAAAATAAGATGATTCAAAGAAGTTCTCTACCCCGAACTTTGTATCGCGCGTATGACTTAGCACAACTAGGAAAGTAAGATCAGATAAACAAGACTAAAAAAAGATTCATCGGAATAGCAGAATACAAAATTAAGAAATGAAAAAAAAATAAAGATGCGAAAGAGCTCATCTTTGGAATCTAGAAGGTCATTTAATCAGTTACGAGGGGGATTGACAAGATTGGCTGGCCGGCCCGCAGATTAGGTTGACGTTTATCGCCAACGGAACTGCGTAACCAAGGGACGCTTTGAAAGCAGGGAACGCACGGCTCTTCCATGGAAGAGAAGCAAATGAAACGCTTTCATAAAAATTCTCGTAGAATCGAGAATGCGGATGACCGGACCTTACCAACATACTCAAAAAGTATTCTATACTGGGTGCTCTTGACAAGCAGTGTTTCCAGTCTTTAATGTCAAATCGGGTGTTCTTACCAACTTGATGGTAAGAAATCCCGGGACCTAGAAATTCATTTCGTACAACTGAACCTTTTCAAACTGTTTCTTTTTGAGAACCAAAAAAACTTGTGCCAAAATAACGGATGCGAAGACTAATATGCAGCGCCAAGCAGTTCCCCTTTCTTGGTCCGAAAAGTGCATTGTTGGAACTGGATTGGAACGCCAAACAGCTCTAGATTCGAGGGTTTCCGTTATAGCCGAACGCGAGGGAAAGATCGTTTCTACTGATAGTCATAAGATCCTTTTATCAAGTCGTGGGAAGACTATAAGTATTCCTTTAGTTAACCACCGTCGCTCGAACAAAAATACTTGTATGCACCAAAAACCCCGGGTTCCCCAGGGTAAATCCATTAAAAATGGACAAACTTTAGCAGAGGGAGCTGCTACAGTTGGGGGGGAACTTGCTTTAGGAAAAAACGTATTAGTAGCCTAAAAATCCCTCGAAGGAGATAATAAAGAACCCAAAGCAGATGGTATCCTACTGCAAGGGTGGTCTTAAGAATCCAAAAGAGGTTGCTAGCCTATCCTTCCTAGGTAGGAGACTTACGTGTTGATTGGATGCGGAGACACCTTTGATTGTGAATTCTAATGTGGCAGATCCAATTCTTTATCTGCATGGCCAAACCAATAATTCAAGTCACACACTCCCATAATCCGCCTTTACTATCAAGCCCGCCAGAAAAATCAAAGTCTTTCTCTTCCCGTCCCGGGTCATAGTGAACTCTCACATACATGTTCCTTAAGGAGGCTAGCTCGCTAAATGATACAGTCCTCGCTGATGGATCGGCAAGTACTCCACGGTCAGCGGCTTACTACTCCTGGGGCTAGGGGACTGGTATCTACATCCGAGGCCACAGGCAATTGTTCCTGCTGTGGGTCCAGAATTGTTGTATAATGGCTTAGACTAAAACAGCACCCTTTTTCTTTGAATCTCAGGAAGGCTTTCTCGGGGAGAAAGCTGGTTGGGGAACTGCTAAACGACCTAATAAAAGAAAGAGGAGACTGACTCTGACCTTTCAAAGCCCTATCTCATCTGGTTGATAGTACCCACACAATCTTCAGTTCTCGGCGCGGAAGCAATTTGCTTGGCTTTGCGAAAGCAAGTCTTCATAGGGTGATTGTCACTGCTTATGGACCCGAACCTGGGTGATCTATCCATGACCAGGATGAAGCTTGGATGAAACTAAGCAGAGGTCCGAACCGACTGATGTTGAAGAATCAGCGGAGTGGGGATAGCATTTCTCTTCTGCATGTCTATGGAGTTTTGCAAAACCCAAACACCTCAGAGATAGATATAGAGGTAGGAATTTGTCGAACGAACCACACTCCTTCGTAGACGTCAGGAGTCCGTGCTTCCAGACATGCCGAGCTCCCCAAATTTTTGTACATTCAAAAAAGGAATTGATTCCCGCGTGCCAAATAGTGGACCAACTGAGAATGTTTGTTTCTCTTTTCTGTAGATATCTCAATATTCCTTGAAAGCCTTATGAATGGTGGCGAGGATGTGGAAGAGCTAGTCATATAGTCCTTTAAGCTTGATTCCTTTTATCGGTTAGCAAGGAGTTTGAAGCTTGAGTACTTTCATTCTGCTTTCGTTCCTGTGGAATGAAGTTGGTTCAGAGGTCTCAAGTAGATCTTCTCATACAGCGAGTAATATCTCTACTACACTTTCCTTCCACTTTATGTTGAGCAATTTCACCTGTTAGCTTTCCCATTAAATATAAGTAGTAAGCCCACCCCAAGATGAGTGCTCTCTCCTCCGACTTCCCTAGAGCCTACGGTATCACAGCCGAGACAGCGACGGGTTCTCCGCCGGGTTAAGAAGATGGGAAAGCGCCTTTCTCTCTATAAGAGCAGCGCGTTCCGAGGTGTGAAGTAGGAGAGAGGGGTCAAAGGTTCAAATAAAGGGTGTAATGAAACATGTAGAGATGTCTTCTCCTGCTGGTTCATCTCTAGTGAGATATTAGAGTGGACTAGATTCTCTTTATCTAGTCATGCGTAACCTCTTCTTCTTTAGATCCTGAAAAAACGAAAATAAGTAATAAGGAGCAGTAGTAGTAGGAAGACTTACTGAACATCCCCCCTGTAATAGTACAGGCTCCCATAGCAATGACGTATTTTGGTTCAGGCATTTGCTCGTATAACCTCACTAAAGACGGGGCCATTTTCATTGTTACCGTACCGGCTGTTAAAATTAGGTCCGCTTGCCTACTTCCGAGCTTATCAATTATCCAAGGATTTCGCATCCCATTCTGGATCAGAGATCCTTGCTCCTCGCGAGAATTCTGTTATTTGAAATAATCAATATGTTAGGTTGGTTTCCTCGGTACTTCTAAAAGCGTAGGCGCCAAAGTCCACTGTCTTCAACCAGAACTACTGGCATCTTCTAAAAACCCTAGAGAGGAAGCCATTCGATCAATCAGGGGAAGGTTCTATATAACTAAAGAGTCGGGTGGAACGAGTGATAGCAGCACAACTATCCGAAGATAGCGATATCAAATATCTTCGATTTGCATTATCCGTAGGACACCTTATATGTATCAAAATCGATATCAAAATCAAAAAGATGAAAGATGTACAATCCAATTTCTCGATTCAATAGAAGCCCAAAGAGGTGCATATGGTACCCAACTAAGAATAGAACGAGAATGCCGTGTCGTCCAGCGGAGCTTAGAAGAAGGTGACTCGGAGCCTAAGGAAGGTGACTCGCGCAGACGAGGATCCTCCAGAATCTTTTCGAGTGCTCGTTCGAGAACTACGATCTTTGGCTCTAGAACTGAATCATTTAGTATTTAGTAGGCAGGTACAAAAAAAATAAAAAGGGCATTTCTTCGAAAACATTCGAATAGTGAGACGCATTAAAATTAAAACGCAATTTGCGCGATGATTTTATTGAAAAAGATCGTGCTCGCGGTATCTTTTTCACCCAGGACTGGGTATCCATGCCAGGTGTTATACCGGTAGCTTCAGGTGGTATTCATGTTTGGCATATGCCATCGATCGGTCATATAGGCCTGAGTCAGACATCAAATAGCTTCGATTTGCATTATCCGTAGGACACCTTATATGTATCAAAATCGAAACTGCTATGTAGACTTTTGTTTACCGAGGGTTCGAATCCCTCTCTTTCCATTTTTCTTAATTTATCAACGTTAACGTTGATGGTGCTGGTGTCCGGGCTGCAGATCAGTTCTTTCGCTGTGCGCCTTGTTTATGAAAGAAAGGGGCATATTGAGGTCAAGGCCGAAGAGGAGAGCCCGGGACCATCAACAGAGGGGGAACCTAATCTAAAACAACCCTTCTACACTCATATAGCAAGACGAATGAAATATAGGCATCCGGCCACAGACAAGTGTCGCAGGCTCCTTTTCAAGACTTTAAGGTATGTCGGTTTCGCTTTCACCTATGGATTAGCTTCCTCATCTTAAAAAAGGGCAGTTGTCCAAGATTCGGGGCTAGCGAAAGGGCTTTAATTTAAGGCGATTCCTACTGGTAATGAGGCTAGTTCGCGGTGAATAAGAAATGGTGTCGGACACTTAAAAAATCTGTCGGGCAGGCGTATTCGCATCTTTTACAACCCACACAATCTTCAGTTCTCGGCGCGGCAATTTGACAGCATAAGCAATAAGGAAGCCAAAATATAAAAGTATTTCCAAGGTTGCTGGGTATGATTGATTAATTAATCTTTACAAATCTAATCCTGACACCTGCCCGGTGCTGGAAGGTCGGAAGGAGAAGTGTGATAAGCTTTGAATGGAAGCCCCGGTAAACGGCGGCAGTAACTCTAACTGTCCTCCCTAAAGGGAGCAATCCACGCGGCATATGGATAGGTGGCGTCGCAGCGTTACCCTGTACGGCAACGACAAGCATTCCATACAGCCATACTATGGGTGCTACGACCCACTGTCGTACCCGCTCTTCTTCCCTAGGGGTGAGCTTGGTTGGCACCGCGATCTACCGAAGAATGTCGTGTCCTATGACGAGGTTCAACACGATGATGACGTGCTGCAGTCCATTGAAGATGAAGCTAACGAACCCTCCTTTTCCGTATAGCAGTTTCTTAGAAATTTGAGTTAAAGCGGACAACTGATGCCCACTTACTAGTGGGCGGGAAACACTTTTTTAGCGAAAGCGGAGGCGAGATGAGGAGAGCAAGATTGGTGAGCTGAAGTAAGGAATAGGGTCATACTCATACTACTCTTAATAAAGAAGGAACTTATTTTCGGTCAGCTTATGCCTTCTTCTGCCTAGGACCGAGCCCTTTGAGTAACTACGGCATGTTACGAACAAAAAGTGGATGCGCGATTACCTAATAACTGGCATCGGCAGATGCTAGGAAAAGACCCCTTTGCATTTGTCTATCGGACAAATCAATCTATTTCTTGTCTTTTTCTTATTTATTCCTGGGTTGGGTTTACCCAACATTAATTAGTTCAATGTGCTCATCAGCGCCTGACCCGAAGATGTGGATCATCCAAGGCACATTAGCATGGCGTACTCCTCCTGTTTGAATCGGAGTTTGAAACCAAACAAACTTCTCCTCAGGAGGATAGATGGGGCGATTCAGGTGAGATCCCATGTAGATCTAACTTTCTATTCACTCGTGGGCTTTTGATTCAACCATCTCTTTCTCAACTCAGCAACTTGAAGTATTAATCTTATATTTAGGATACCAAGAAAGCACATCAGATCATAATATATATCAATACCCTCTAATATATATCAATATTCCCCTTCTTTTTTCTATGCAAAACGAAAAAGAATAGTAAGTGATTCCATAAATCTACGCAGTTGCCCAAGAATTCACTATTCTTCTTAATCAACGCCCCTTGTTTAAAAGAGAGGAGGACGGGTTATTCACATTTAATTTGATGGTCAGAGGCAAATTGAAAGCTAAGCAGTGGTAATCAAGACCCCCGGGGGAAAATAGGGATGTCTCCTCCGTCGGTGAACCACCTTCTCTTTGCAGATGACAGCCCGCTGTTTTTTAGGGCGAATAGGGAGAGTGCTCAGGAGGTAAAGGATGTGTTGCAAGTAACTTCTTTGTTCTTTCCAAGTCTTCTTCTTGCATATAAGAACGCAACTCTTGCAAAAACAAGGATTGGAGTAGTAAGAGGCATCCCCTCTGAGTTGTGATGAGTAAGCGGAAGCATTCCGTTTTTGTTCTCATTAAATCCAATTCAATATGCCATGCCGAATGAAAAAAACCACTCCTTCAACTCCGTCGTTTACCGACATCCTCTCGGCTATCATACGTCCTCCGCTTATCTCTCTTAGGCATAGGCATCTCAACGCATTCCTCCTTCCGAGTTGATTGTCCGAACTCAAAAAATTAGTAAAACGAAGGAGCTGCTAAGCTATTATTAGGTATCAATTTAGGAGCCTTTTGTCATTTCCAACTACATTATTGTTCGCATTCGGAACCCGTTCCTACGCGGTAGAAGTTCTTCTTTCTTTTTTGATTACCTTCCTCGCGTATGTATAAGACCGAATCCATTCTTTTTCGAAATCGATTTCGAAAAAGAACTACAAATCCTTAACTTTTCGAGGAATCCTTCATCAGTGGTTGTGAATGACTGACTTTTTCAATCCTTTCGACTTTGGGGCTCCCCATAAGGTAATAGAATAGGTAGTTCAGGCACCATCATCAATATGTTGCTGCTATTGAATCCGGTTTTGAATCAAGCAGCAAAACCCCAAAAGATCCTAAATGCAAAAAATACAAACCCTAAAGTAACCAGTCAGGATATTTTGCAGATTTGTACCCAACCCAATAAGTCGTTTTTGAATGATTCGCGTTAGCCAGGAGTTAGTCTATTTCAATGAAGTAACCAACCAAAAGAGAGTGTTAGGTCTGGGCTACAAAATCTTCCTAGAAAAACTGGAAAGAAAAGAACAAGCTGGTAACGAGTTCCGGTAGAAACTAGAGGATTTGTCGCGAACAAATCGAAATGATTGAAGTTTTTCTATTTGGAATCGTCTTAGGCCTAATTCCTATTACTTTAGCGGGATTATTCGTGACTGCATATT